>LZPO01008403.1:58196-75528 GCA_001675575.1 Neotoma lepida | reverse complement strand
TCGAGACAGGGTTTCTCTGTGTAGCTTTGCGCCTTTCCTGGAACTCACTCAGTAGCCCAGGCTGGCCTTGAACTCACAGAGATCCGCCTGCCTCTGCCTCCCCGAGTGCTGGGATTAAAGGCGTGCGCCACCACCGCCCGGCCATGGTCATCTTTTAATACCCAGAAACTACAACTGGTACAAAACAAATGTGTTTGGAATTTATTGATAAATCTACTCAATAGTAGTAACAACGGTGAGCACTGATGGGGAAACTACAGTACGCAGGCAACTAGAACATTTATAAGTTCGTTGATTGTCATGGTTTAATCTACTGGCCAGGCTTATTATGAGACATTACACTAACCCCAGAGATGGAAAATGGGGGCCCAGCAGGAGGAATTAACCTGCTTCATGCAGCTTTACCTTAGTGCCTATCTGAGACCCTGATCTAAGTAAGCCGGGGTGGTACCTGACAGCACATGCTCTCCTTTTCCCTCTGCCTCAGGACTTTTGCTTCTGCTGTGCCCTGAGGTGAGAGAACTATTCCTCGACCTGTTCAAAGATCACTCACCAGCTCTGCCTTGCCCATTTATCCTTAAGGCCACATGGGAACACTGACCTCCTTCCTGGGCCTTCCTGGCCCACTGAACTGCCTTTTCATTATGGCATTGTATGTTTTCTCTATTTCTCTTCTACTGCAGTGTGTGCTCCCTGAGGAAATACTTTGAAGCTGCCCAGCTGCAACTCTTGGAGCTTAGACACCTGGTACATGGCTGCTACCGGGCAAGTTTGGTTGAGCGTTAGTACTCTCCCCCTGACTGGTGTCCCACTTAGAAACACATTTTTTTTGCTGAACTCTGGACAAGCTCCCATTTGTCCTTGTTAAGTTTCTTTTTATTCCAGGCTGTACCATCCTCTAATTTATTCAAACGCCACTGGATTCTCCCAGCTCTTGGTGTCAATTTTTTTCTAATTAAAGTAAACTGCCATTTATTTCTCACACTGATCTTTAACACGAGACGTCTCATTCTTGTCATAGCTATGACTCATACAGAGAAATGGGAGTTGAATATAGGGGCTCATATGCACCAGAATGTTCCCATCCATGGTTCAGACACAAAAGGAGAAACAGAACCACAGACATGGATATACAGTGACCTTGAATTGTGCCAGATAACTCAGTCCACCTCTTTGAAAGCACACACTGCATACTTCATTTCCACCCCCAACACACACACTTTAGGGATCTTTCGCCTTCTGGCAGCCATCACAGGCCCTCAAGCTCTTTTAATATTCACAGCCAATGTGGAAACCACATACTGCACAAGAGATCCCTCAAAGATAGTCTTTGGAGTATGTTTTGAAAAGGAAAGGGAGGGAAGGCAGAGAAGAGATCAGCCGGCGTGGAGACAGCTTCCCTTGAGGACTATAAAAGGGCTGTGAGTTGAAGGTCATGAGCGTCTGTTTGTTTAGGGAGCCTTACAGGTACAGCACACCAGGCCTACAGTTGCTATGGGGTCTGTTTACCAAACAAGAACACAAATAGTTACACAAAAGCAGAACACGATGTGGGGCCAGTAGCTAAATGGAGTCTGCTGTGCCTTCTGGTGAAATGTCCCNAGTGCCTGTAAAAACATCCTTCCTTTCACCTCGGAGGCCTGGAGAGTCCCCATTCTCTGCAGATNTCCCCTCCCAGGGGGACCTTGGGATACTCCCACTATTCTAAGGCTGGTTTTATCCCTCCCCCCTTCCTTTTTCTTTTTTTCCCATTGTAAGACTTAGAAACCAAAATTATTTAGCCCAACAATTCAAATTGGACAAGAAAAACATGTAGCATTTGTAAGAGAGAAAGAAAAAGAGAAGAGTTTCAGNGTCTGAAGGAATNTGAGTACAAGCATGCAGTGCTTAAGCTGAGTTACTCCTGCACCAGAGCCCAGAAAGGTCTCTGTGTGGGATTTTAACTGACTTTCTAGTCATCCTGGGTGTTCAGTACACTAGAATCTTGCCTGCTTACTTAACCATGTGCTCCTGAAACTGGGGAATAAAGAAACAAGTGTGCGTATCTGTGAAGAGAGCACATGAGAGTGCGTGCGTGTGTTACTGTGCGTGCGTGTCATGTGGGCTTGCTGATCTACAATTAAATATGCCATATGAGGGAGGTTGCCATGAACGGAAGCTGACTCTTCACACTACATTGACCACNGTCCCCACCCGGCGCAGCCCTGATGCCTTTCTGTGAATGGGACAGATTGCCATATGGATGAAGACACTGAACAAGCTGTACAACTCTTGGCGACATGTGCCCGGGGGATTGTCCCATATTAACGCCACCTGGGCTATGGCAATTGTGCTCTGTCTGTGTGGTGGCACTGAGCAGCCCATAAGGATGTTATTTCTGAGTACACACAAAAAGGAAAATTGCAGTTAGGAGAATTCTCTGGCTAGCGGATGTGTTGCCCAATTCCCGAAGTGGTTTCCCAAAGGAGCGGTTATCTTCTGTATTCACACAGGCAGAAGTGACAGGCTGGAACACATATTAACAATTTCCCTTTGTGAGCTCCCGCTATTGTTTTAATGAGGAGACTACACTCTATAATATACTTGGGCCTTGACTGATCACAAAAGGGGGTAGAATAAAGAACTTCAGGCATGCTGTACATATGTAACGCACTCGTGTGAATCACCCCAGTGAGCCAGCTTGCAAGAGGGGTATGTCCCCTACAAAGGCCCACAGAGCCAGACCTGGGGAAAGATAGATGCAAAAAACAAACACTACAAAGAATAGCCGGGAACAGCACAGAAGAGCATTTTTATCCATCTTGAACTGACAGCAACGTGACTTCCAGTTACATTCCTAGCACTGGCCCCATTATTGACTTAGGAACATGGGGACTCACCGTTTATATGAGAATAGGATGACACTGGGACTTAGCCACATCATGTGATTGCTTAGGTGGAGACTCTAAGCTTCCCTTTCTCCTCTGGATGGTCCCAATGCCCACTGAAAAAACATTTCTCTTCTTCTAATCCAGGCAGTGAGGTTCAGCATGAACCGTATACAGGTAANGAGTAAAAACACAGCACCACCCAGGTCNGGAAAGCCCAGCTCTCAGTCTTCTCTGGCTCCCCACTTTCTTTACACCTGTGTCATCAGTATTAGAATGTAAATGCATGTTTTCAGGAGGGAGGGGCACAGGTGCTGACCCAGGGATTATGTGATAAACTCCCATTGGCAATGGTCCTGCATCAAAAGAGAAGGCCCAGAAGATCAAAGAGTATGAGGCCTCAAATATTATTTGGGGTGGAAAACATGGCAGATTAGACACAGTTGGGGATTCATATCATCCAACATTCAAAGGGAAAAATTAAAATCAGCTAAATTTAAGAGAAACTTATAAAATGAACATAACTCCTTACGCCAATGATGTCATTTTATTGGAAAGCGTTCGTCAGTTAAGCACAATAAACAGGGTAAGATTTATAGAGTCTAATGATGCTATGTTATGGTAAAAGGCACTTTATTGGGGTAGCATACAACAGCTGTTAGGGAATGATTGCTGGGGTGGTTTTTTTTTTTTCTTTCTTTTAATCACTACACAAAGTGAACAGTCAAGAAAAATCTATAAGCCTTTCCCTTATGGCACTGTACCATTTTCAAGTTTTCCTCTATGTGCACATGGGGATGAGGGGCGGTGATGAGGCCCCATGCCACACTTTCTGTGCCCTCCCTGCACATGGGGATGATGGGAGGTGATGAGGCACCATGCCATACTCCCCTGAAAGAATTTTCTCTCCTCCTTCTAAGGAGACCCAGAAAGGTCATTTAGGAGCAATGAAACAAATAAATAAATCCCTGCTTCTCAGAGCATGATGGCTGCCATGCACACAGCAGATGCCTGTGATCTGGTATGTTGTTGAGCCCCAGGGTGCTCCTATCTGACGTAAGCAAGAACATTTCTGTCCCCAGAGGGCTACTTACCTGCTGGTGAGGAGAATGAGAGCTGGCTGTGGAAAAGAGGGTCACCACACAGCCACCATTTGGAGCCATCTCAGTTCTCCATGGCCACTTGTCCCTCACCCTCATGAGATCAGAGTGGTCTTCCCACTCCATGGCACACATTTCACTTCCCACCCTCTTCACTCCTTTCTTTGAAAGCATGGCAGGGAAGTGGTGTAGACAACTGATACCATGGAAGGTCTTTGGAATTCTTTCAAATTCTAGCAGTACAAACAGACAAGCTGGGAAACANACTACAGCCGTTGAGGGTTTCAGCCTCCTAGTCTTGGTCTCTGAATTTGACCAATCAAACACCCAACTTTGAGCTATAGTAGCTCTGATGAGCTGTCCCTGGCAACTAAGCACTTGAGGGTGAGGAAGACCTAGGGTCTAGTCTAGTGGCCTAGGCAGTCACCAACTACTATCTAACTTCTGTGAGTTTTAATATCTATTGGGGTCTGGACGCAACACCTGTGCAAAGGAGACAATATAACTACATAAGGATTAAAAAAAATGAAAAATCAAGATCAAGACTTGTACTAAATTTATTGGGCAAGGAGTTTCACGTACCAGAACAATTACAGAGACATTACTTGTGGATCACTGCCATCGCCTGCCGTGTTCTGATTTCCCAGAGAATAGAAAGACAGGAAACCCTGAAAGAGTGCCACTTGACTCTGACCACAGAGCCAAGACATGGGCCACAAATCAAGGTCTCTTAGTAACTCTTGAGGACAGAGAGTGGGTGGGACTCGACTGTCTAATGCCATGTCTGTTAGCCTGAACAAGAGTGGCCAGCCACTAGTTTTATGGACATGTCTAGGATGTTAAACAACTATGGGAATAAATATGACATTTCCCACCAGTTGACCGGTGACGCTGATTCTGATACTTAAATGGGCATCTGTGGCCAACTTCTGGAGATCTATGACAACACACAGCCCAGTTTAGTAGGTCTGAGACTCTAAAGTTTCTAACAAGGCAAGGCACAACACAACCCTAGGTCAGCAGCTTTGGATAGCCAAGAACATTTGTGTGACAAATACCAAGTCACATATACCATTATAGACCAAAGGAACACAAGTCCTGAAAAAAGAGGCCTGGAAAGCTGAGCACTCAACAAAATACCTCTATCCTGAATCCCCAGCACGGAGAAAATAAACAAACAAAAGTCTTTAGAATATCAGTGTAAGATCTGAGAAACAGCCTAATGGTTAAATAGGCAGTTTCCCCCAAATTGGTCAGGTGATAAATATTCTGCCTCTGTTTGGATAAATGTCTGTCTCTGTTTTTAGTGGGCCACAAGATTTAGGCTGACAATANTCATGCTCGTAATTGTGAGAAATATGCAAATGAAAATATGCAAATGAGCACAACTGTGTCCCAACAAAACTATTTACAGAATTAAGCAGGGAGACTGGATTTGGTTGGTGGGTCACACATACAGTGTGGGCTTTTGTAATACATGTAAGTGTCTAGCGCGTACCAGCAGGTTGTAGGAGCAACAAGTGCAAAACCAGTNTTTGACCACTGAGTCTCTCTCAGAAATGCTTTAATGGAAAGAATGATTAGGATAGGGAGTTTTCTCAGTGCTTTAAATCAAAAGAAATATAAAACTACGTGATTTACAAGAAACAAAAATTTTCAGTGTGAAAGTATTATTCACAAAAAATGGAAACTTGAATTTACTGCTGAAATTTCTGATTCATCAGACCCCCTAAATGTCACTGTGAGAATATGCAAAGTTAAAGGTTCCTGTGCCCAGAACAGCTCTGAAAACAAACTTCCAGAATGTTAGTAATTCAGCCAAGGGCACCAACATTTCTTCATCGACCAAAATTTGTTTGTTATTTTGTTTTCTCAAAAGAGGAAGCAAATTAAACCACCAGGGAAGTCCATATTTCCAAGTTCCCTGCTGTTTACAAGTATCAGGGGGCCACAAACACAAATGTTTCTGAGATACAGATAAATATACAGCACTATATCCACAAGGCCACAAATCAAAAACAGAGAATCAGCTGCAGTGGTCCAAAAAGTACACGAACAAAGCAGAAGCCTTCAGGGCTTATTGGAAGGAGGCTGCCAGCTGCAAGGTGCAGAAAACACAACTGGAATACCCAGGCCTGTGCCAATCAGTGAGCCTGAAAACACAGAAAGTAATACCACGCCTGGACTGAGGGCAGGTTAGACCCTCACAGTGAAGAGCTACAGTGTGGGTCACCTGTGCCTAAGAAGATGGTGGTCTCAGAGCAAGCAGAGGCCACACAACCACAGTCTTGGCAGAGCTGGAAGAAACCTCTTTAACCAAAGGCTTTAAGGAAGTCTTGCAACAAATATTGAGCAGAACTGTGAATCAGAGAAATACTTGTTATAAAACATTTGCTAATGGCTGAACTGGAGTCAAAAAGCTGAGAAGGAACAGGGAGGGGGTAACATTTCTAATTTGGACTGCAGAAGGCGGCTGAAATAGAAGAAAGACCACATGATATGTTCAGTGAGGACACACGAGATTTATAAGGCAGGGCAGACAGCGAGGCGAGGGGGATGCCTGTAAAGGACACAGGCTTGCTTGCATTTGTCTGTGTGCATTTCCTACAGGGGATTTGTTTTCCATCCTCATGTATTATTTCACACCATAAGTGATTGATAGCTTATGAATCTCACCTCTCTTCATCAAAGATCAAAAGACCTAGGAACTATTTTTAACTACAGAAAAATAAATAGGGGACTTGTTTTCCTTTATATGTTATAACCTGCCTACAATAATAGGCTATAGTTGATGTTTGGTTGAACTGCAATTAAATTTAAAGTTTCTCTTAGGGACACTGGTTTTTTATTTCACTTAGGTATTCACTTCTATACCGAATGGAAACACTTTAAAGTCTTTCAAGATCTGAATATGGATCTTGACACTAAATTAGTCATATAACACTGTAGAGCAGTTGTTGGTTTCTGTAACTCAGCTTCCACGTCTGTAAAATGGGGTAACAGTCCCCACTGCATCCCAAGTAGTCCCGTGAATAAAACGAGACAGCGCTCCATACGCAAGAGTCTAGCGGCAACTGGCAAGCAAGAAGGGACTGATTTAATGTGCCTTCCCTTCCCTGGTGCAGCATAATATAATGTGATATTTAGAATTTTAATTCAGGCAATTACTTAAGTAGTAATTGCTATTTGTATTTACATAGCTGCTTTGATCCAAGAAGCTCAAAGGGCTTACTAAATTTAGCATTTTAATAAATGTTTCATTTGCATTCTGTTGGTTCTGTTTACCCACACCAAAACTTGGAATTTCCTGAAGGGAGACGGTCCACAAGTAAAGTAAGAAAGGTAATGTCTTCAGGGGTGCAGGCATCCCAGGTCTCACTTCTGTCTGTCTACTAAGAGGTTGGGACTCCATAGCAGCAATGCATGAGCAAGGAGGCTGGAACACACCTGCTTCCTCCTGTGTCTCTCCTTTAGCTTTGGGCACGCTCAACTTGATCCCACCATGCTCCTCCGAGGCACTGACAACAGGGGTGTTTATTGCACCGATGGCTTTATATATAATCAGCACAATAAACATTATTAAATTGTCAGGAGAAACTCAAAGCAGGAAGTGTGGCACCGCACTGAATTCTAACGATGCTGACCGTCCACGATTGCACGGGGACAGGATCTTAACAAGCCTTGATCTGAGTGCTGGCATCCGCCTCACAAGTCACATGGGCCGCTCCTGCTCACAGGCTGCTGAATACTGATGGACGTCTCCACCCTGCGCAACAGGGAAGTGGGTTTCTATTGGCAATCTTTACCAAAGTGTGTTTCTTCCCTTCTCTACACTCAAGGGTTTACCCTGAATGATTTAATTATAATTTTCCTTGTGTAAGACAAATTAAAGAGGAGAGTAGGAGTGTCGTGCCAAGCACATTATTTATCTCCTTAACAGATTGCAGCTCACCAAACCCCAGAGCTACTGCTGCGGCGGTTGCTCACAGAAGCTGAAAACCGAATGGGGCAAGAGTGGGAAGACGGAGGTTTCCAAATGGCACGGAGATACGTGAGCCAGGTAAGAGCCTTACACAGCCCACGACTTTAAAAAACAAAAAAAATTCTCTCTCTTTCTCTCTCCGACCAATTTTCACACACAACACTCCTAGATCTTTTCAGGAAAACAATCCCCTGAAGGCTGCTAGCTGAGGATGGAGTTTGCCAGGCTGGATTACTGTGCACGGTGGCAAGGCCTCTGCCTTGTGCGGTTACTGCTCTGGAGGGTGGAGGGAAAAGGGAAAGAAGATTCCCTGGCAATCACAGGAGAGCTTGTAAGGATGCACATTTCACAAATGCCCTAGAGAGGGCGGGATAAAAGGTTTTCGTGGCAGTAAGGAGAACTCCTGAGGTGTCTCCCGACAGCTCAGTGTGCACATGAGAACATACTTCCACAATGACAAATGCCCCCCCTTCCCTCCCGTTGCTACTCTTTTCTACTCAGAAAGTGGCCACCGCCTATGGGATTTTAAAATACACCATAATAAGGGGCTGAGGGCTAGTGGTAGACCACTTGCCTAGCATATCCCCAGCATTGCCAATAAATGAATAAATGAATAAATATTCATCCTGATAAGGTAAAGACATGCTAATACTAATTTTTAAGTACCGGTATCTATATAAAACCAGCTTAAAGATTATTGATTGCTGAATGATTGATTTTATAAGCTTAAAGCTACTAAGCTATCTTTAACCTAAGGTATTATAATCAATTCAAAGTCTGCTGATACAAGGTGGGATTTTACCTTTGTGGTAAAGCGTCTGCTTAACATGTACAAGGCCCTGTACTCACCAAAAATTAAAACCAAGTGTGTTGCTAGAGTTTTCTTTGAAGCCAGCCACCACTGTCGATGTGTCAGATGATATGAAATGGGACAATCAAGGGAGAAGCTAACATCATATAATTTCCTAGTTCCCTCCTCTCTGCATGTCTAACAAGAACCCAGCCTGTTCTCACATCCAGATTCAGGCTGGTGGAACTCTCAATTCTCTTCTGATCCACAGTCTAATTTTAGCATAAGATTAAATGCAACATTTGTGCAGACAAATAAGGACCATAAAAAAAAAAATCAAACAAACTTAGTCTGCAGGAATTAGACTGTTCTTAGATCCACTTACTCTCAAATGTGTCTTAAGACATGAAAAGGCCTATTCTTCTCTGGCTTGCCTCCTTGCTGTTCTACCACCGGACTGCAGATACATAACCTTTTAGGAGGAAACTGAGCANAGTGCATCTAAACAAGGAGACTTTTCTGTGCCACAGAAAATCTGTGCTGTCTCCACAGCGGCCGACAAGATTGCAACAAATACCTTAAGTGCATCAGTCGGCATTTTTCAGTGCATGGCCTCCTGCTCCGCCTATGGATAAAGATGTAATTCAATCACTCTTCAGTAAATGGACAGCATCAACCTCGGGACAGGGAGAGCCGGTACCACAAAGGGCAGCAGCCTAGTATCTTTCCGTTAAAGCCATCTAAGGTTTGCTACTTGGAAATTAAAAGGAAAAGTAATAAAGACATTACAATAGNTTCCAAGGCAGGATCGAAGAGTGGGTTCCAGCTACATGTATNCTTCACCACTGGAAAGCGAGAAACACAGGAAGCTGTGTTTGGCCCAGGCTACAAACCAAACTTTCCTGTTCACCGTTCTATTTTTCANTCCCTTCTAGACCACTAAGTTGAAAGCATCTTTTAGTTCCATGCCTACCAGTGACATCCCAAAGAAATCTTCAAGGAGGCTNACAGTTATTAGTTATAATGTATATGTTACCCTCATCTCTGAAATCCTCTGATGGTTTTTAAGCTCAAATCTGATACATCTACAGATAGGTATAAGTATGTGTGCCACTCAGGAGGGATACACTCAGAGACANGGGCAACTTCACAGGGTATACCCATGAAGACCTAAATGGTACAAGATTGCACATCTAGGCTATGTGCACATGTGCAAGCCCATGTGATATAGTCATCTACTGCTCCTACAGTCCCAACGGGATGGTCAAAACCATCNATTATTAAACNAAGCACAAGAAAAACATAATGCAACCAAGNCATGAGGCAACACTTGATGTAGGAGGTTGCTGCCAGACTAACATGGTGAAATATTGTTTGTGTGGGGAGANTACGGTAGCAGTAGATCCTAAACTAATGATTATACAGCACAGTGCAGTAAGCCCTGGTCACATTATCGCTGTCAAGGGTTATGTCCTGTTTATAGCCGTANGTGCTGTACTTTCCACACAACTGTCAGCACAACCAGTTTACTGCATGACCATGGCCACAAAACTGGGGTGATGTCTCCATCTGTGCAGATACAATGGCTACGTTATCAGTGAAAGNATTTTTCATTTCCATTATGTACAGGTGGTCACACACCAACACATCACTACACAATTATGTAGAATTGTACACTATATTTCAAACAGNATTTTTCTAATATAACAATACATACCTAGTTAAAACAGAAGGGCAGAGTGCTCAGTATTTTGGAGAACATATGAAACGATANTGTATTTACTTAGTTGATAAAGTTAAACTTCTTCACCAAGTCATTTGAACTTAAAAACAAAATAGAGCATTTGCTTTTGCCTGATAAAAATATTTTGCCATGAGAAATTCTTGGTAAGGCTTCTTGCCCTCTGTGTCTACAAGCACTACATATGAAATATATAGGAAAGGGTCTAAAAATAGTAAATGGAAAAAAATGGTCCATTAGAGGAGCATTATATATTCCATTTCTGAAGTGTACTTCAACACTGGCAATACTGCTTCTAGGTGTCACAGAATGAACAAACAGNTTCACTTCCATGGGGCTTTAAGGAACACAATGCAGTCAGGATCTTGAAACTGTCCAAGCTTCAACTATCATTCATCAAAAGCTCAGGGCACTGAAAATATAAAGCCTTAACTTACAAACAGGAACTCACCAGATGGGACACTGCTAACTCAAGGACCATCAGGAGAACGTGTGCTTCGGTCCAACTCACCATCATTTAAATCTTTCCTTAGTGTCTATGCCGAAAAAGCTCATGCTTCCTTCTGGGACACATGATGAAGAAGATGGGTTCCCCCACTTCAAGGGGGAGCAGTGTTAACTAGCATTAAGTGTTGTGCTTCCTCAAACCAAGACTTGAAATTGCCCACAGCACACACCACTGTCACCNTGAAAGGTGCCCAGAGCCAAGGAACTCAGTTTGCATGGAGTAAGCTCCTGGCAGAGCACACGGCTGGCCTGGAAGCCCTGAGAGCCAACCCTTCCAACGAGGAACGACGAGACTTCTGCCAGGGCTCCTAAGCTGAGTGCAGATCTAAGAAAGTGCTAACTCCCATGTTGGAAAGGTGAAAATAATTAGATGCTTCACACCCAAACCATAGTGAATACATTCTGAAGTAATCATATGCACATCGAAACCCCATGAATACAATTAAGTTTNGTTTCCCAAAGACTGGGCAATGCCACCTGCCCCTTCCAGGTGGAAAATAGTATTGACCATAGACAGAGGTGAGCATGCTCCTACCTTTCCCTTTTGGGAGTGTGGACCGAGAGTTGTCCATTGGTAGAGGCGTGTGGGTTCATGATGAGGGAGGTCTTGGAAGGAGCCGAGGATGAGACACATGTGCTGGTCAGGTCTAGGCTGCTGTGATTGCTGCCTGTGGTCTCCTCTGCAGTGTGGGCACTTGTCACTTCTTTCCAGAGCTGCTGCAGTTCCGTTGGAATCATGCCTGAAACAAACAAATTGGATAATCAAATCAATTAACAGCTAATTCCGTCCTCTTCAAACAGTAATTAAATCAAAGAGTCAGTAAACAAAGCCTAGTGTTAGGGGGGCTTTGGGGTGTTCACACTTTCCTTTTTTCCCTCCCAACTATGGCAAATACGGTAGTGATAAGTGCACCCTCCCACTGAGCAGCCATTGAAGTCCCCTCTTCACACAGAACAGACACCTTGAAAAGGATGCAAAGCACAGCTATTCTGCAACAACATGACTCCCTTCATCCAAAGGCTGTTTCNCAGTTTTAGGAGAGTAGAGACAAGCTGGCTTATTTCTAGGCACATAGGAGGCCTCAAAATAAATTTGTCCAACTATAGTCTCATGACAACATGAACCACAAAATGAGTAATTTTTGTGCTTAAGTCTTAAATGATGACAAATAGCTTTGTTATTAAATATAGTTTTTATTAATCACTTTTAGACATAAATTATGAATTCATACCGTCTTCCTGAAATGCTTTTCAACTTTTAACAGTCAAATTGATTATACTATGATTATTTCATTAACACACCTATCTTCCTCATTAATTTTGGTTTCTAGTACCACATGCTTAATTGATGGATGTGTCTACTGAAGACTGTGTAACTTTTTATACAAGTAACACTGTTATTACTGTCATTTCTGAGATCAATGCTAATGAGCCATTGCAGAGTAAAAATGGAAAGGAAAATAAGCTTAGAGTAAGAAAGTTCTCTTGTTTGTTTGAATGGGGGTCAAAATGGGCAGGGGTCTTCAAAAAACACTTGTCAACCTTTATTTTCTCTAAGATGAGAGTATGTGAACTTCATCACTGTGGACCTTTGTATCTTTACCCTANCCAGCAAAGCCTCTGGAAGCCAGACTTCCCAAATTCTAGTTCAATGTATAGTTTAGGTCACTGTAAATGCCCAGAGAGACAGGTTCTGAACTGTATCTAGAAACAACAGAAGCTATAGCATCCTCTGAAGGAGGAAAAGCAGCCACACACCCTGTACACCACAAGGCAACTCCCCCTCGGAACTGCATGTCTGGGCAGCAGTTCACTGTCTCCATCAGCTGGACCACAGCTCTCCTANAAAGCCAGCCATTTTCTTGTTAGATAGCAACAGCCGAAACAGGCTTGTTTCTTACCAAACCAAAATGTATCGGATTGAAAAAAGAAGAAGGCTGTGTGCATTATATTCATTTGAAACACATAATAAAAAAAAATGCCAAGGTCTAAATTTAATTTATTTTTGTCATTTAGAATACAATGGCTAGATAATCATCTCAACGTGATCAGCCAAACATCTTTACTTTGCTAAACTGTTAAAGATTTTAATTATGCTAGCATTGGAGAGCACTGGTCTAATGAGGCGATGGACTCCAGAGAATCCGAGTGGTTAAGAACTGTGAAATGAGTCTGATAGGATTTTTTTATATTCACCGTGGATCGTTTGCATATCAAAGAGGAGTAAATTATTGCACAGCAGACCAATAACCTTCCCCGCCTTTCTAAGAGGAGCAGTAACAAAAACAGTTGGTCTCTCCAAGCAGTGCTCCGGGAAAATGTTCAAATGCTCAAGTATTTGCAATTAATATATATTATAGAGGAAGCATCAAATAATACATTGAGTGGTCAGAGATCCTTCAAATGCATCCTCGACAGCTGAGTGGGCTTCCTTCTCCCTTCATAAAAATCAAATGCCAATTATATTTTGATGGATTTTGTCCCAAATGAGCATTTAGTTATTAGGCATATTCAATTATTCCTTGTCCCCTGAAAACAAACCTGGAGGCAAATTAAACAAAGGGAAAGGTCACGACACAATCCTGGGTACAGTTTTGCTGCATGTGAGCTATTATTTTCAAACACCTTTCAAAGTGACAGGTAGGATGTGCCTGTAACTAGCAGGTCTGCCACTGTGATCCACACACTGACAATTACCAGGAAACAAAGCTGACCCTTGGACCATGGTTTACTCAATTGAAACAACNGAGAGCAGGCTGGTCTGTGGATAAGGGCGTATTGATATGAAGCCATAGAAGTCAACACCTATTTTTATTTTCCAGTGAGTAAACACAGGAAAAGAAATAGCCACCTATTTTTCAACTCAGACTAATTGATTTCTGGGTCATTGGCAAGGAGAAGAACGTGGGTCTACCGACAGCTGCCTTCACACCTTCCTTCTGAGAAGAGCAAGAGCAGAGGCTATTTTAAAAGGACAGCACTTCTCTGGCAAATTAAGACCAAGCCAAACGTGTTCACCACTTGTTACACCTGCACAGTACACTGGTGAAATTCTGTTTTTTCTTTATTCTAGTAAGCTGGCAAATCAGGGTCAGCATCCACACGGACCAGGTAGAAAGAGGGACTCAATGAGTGACAACAGGTACTTGGCAGCCAAATGTCAATTTAGGCTCATTAAGCTCAGAACCATCATTAATGGACTGAGGGCAGAAGCAGTTGGGTCAGTTCCTCCTTTTTAGTTCACTGGTTTTCAGTGACTACTAGCTACTCCAGAATGCTTACACCTCATGACAGAGTTACGACAGACAGCAGCTAAACTGGTACCCATTAGACTACATGGATGCTCCATTTTTAGGAATCACGTGCTTCTTCCAGAATAGTACACTAAGAGTATCAAGTTAGACAAGTCCATTAATTGGTAGATAACCAAGTATGAAGAGTTCACATTAAAAAAAAAATGAAAAGGTTGTAATAACAGAAATAGGACAATTCTGTAGGAAACTACTGGTATTAAGGACAATCAAATGTTGAAAGACACTGGGTGAAAACAGACTTATTGTGGCAAACAGAAANGAGGTTCTAGAACAGAGGTTCTCAACCCAGGGTTGAGTGACCCATTCACAGGGGTTGCCTAATTTCATAANAGCAGCAAAATGACAGTCACNTGGTAGCAACGAAAATAATTTTATGGTTAGGGGGTCACCACAACATAAGGAACTGTGTTAAGAGGTCACAGCCTTAGGAAGGTTGAGAACCACCNCTCTAGAATAATACAAAAAGAAAATGACTCTGCTATAAAATCTCCAGAAAAAGGCCTTTAAAATATCTCTCCCAATCCTACCCTTTCAGATTCACACACAAATGTAAGGTAACTTGTCAAGGCCATGAGTGAGCAGCAGAGGAATCGTGATGGTTTTATTACGGAGTAGGCATTACCACCACTTTCAGACACCTCACCCTGGTGCCTCACTATATTTCTTTTCTTCTTCTTCTTCTTTTTTTTCCCCAGGACAACCTGTCCCTTCATTATAAAAGAAAATNCAGGCACAGGTTTAAAAAATGTATGTTGTGGGGACAGTTGACAGATTACTGCTGGTGGAACTCAATTTTACAACCCCAAGTATCACTGGCTCCAAGACAAACAGTTGATCAACCTTTTTTTGTCCTTGTACATCCGTACCCAGGTGACCATGTTCAAGCAAGCAGAAAGTTGATTTAAACCTCATAATGACATCAGTTTTAAGCCATCATCTCTCGGATAAAAAAGAATTGTGTTGTAGTTCAAACGTGACTGAATGCTCTTGAGCCACTCTGCAGCGGAGGCTGGGGGAGCCTGAAGTGAGCTCCTGCTTCATGAGAGAAAGCAGTAACTGTGGTCCACCTGACACCCAGCACCTAGTGCCGGCAATACCGACACTTAGATCCATGCCGTCTTGAGCGCACATACAGACACCCCTTAGACTCTACATATGCTTCTTCCTAATGTTGCAGGCGCTAATAGTTACAGCAGACTGCTAAGCATATCAATCAATGCCACGGCTAGTGAATTGCCTACGGTGTCTCTGATGTGCTACTGCAGAGATTACACTGCATGCATCGCCACGTTCATTTCTTTCACATTACACGTGAGCTTGTCTGGTCACTGCCCAATTGCCCTCTTTTGGACAGCTTAACTGATGTACTCTAACAATGAACCTTAGTGAGCAAACTTAATAGTATAGGAGCGGTGGGAGAAGATGAGGAGGAGGGAAGCCTGAGTCCTGTGGGTGTGTCAGAACAGCCTGCCGTGTTTCCAACAATAAACCAAAGGGTGTAATTAATGCAGGTTCTAACATTATGCAAGCATAAAAATGCATTAGCCAAAGTGTCCTTCCTTTGCCCTGTGTTCACTTCCCACTTCTTCCCACCGGACAGCAATGGAGGAGATGCCTCTCAGACACCAAACAGCTCAGCAGACAAGGCAAGGACAGGCGGGAGGGCAGGAGGAAGTAAAAGGAGGAAAGAGCCACAGTCTTAGCATTAAAAGCAAAGAAAACAACAACAAAAACCGTAAGGGACAGATGTTGGGTGTGGTTGACTCGGGAGACAAAACCTAAATAGACACGCCTCACTGGCTCCATGCAACATCGAAAATTTCTAGACAAGCGACTGCCTCTTCAGCAGTACAAAAGAGACCCATCATTCTCACCCTGCTTCAGAAGGCAACTGAACGCAAAATTTAGAAAGTCNTAGCTACCATCTATCCAGTGGCAAGTACAGACCCACTACAGCAGGAGAGACTGCGGGCCTTAAGGATGGGAGTCTGTAGTACCACACACAGCTGTTCTCGAATATTTGATTGTAGGAAGGATCCCACTGTGGATACCAGGAGCAAGGATGCTCAAATGCCTCACATAAAAAGCTATAGGTCAAACTAGGTCTTAGGACACATCTAAATTCCCAGCTGATGTTCAAGGGACTGAGACAGAAGTTGGAGGCCAGCCTTTGGTTACAAAGTAAGAGATTCTGTCTGGAAAGTAAGAAAGACAGGCAAAGAGGAAGAAANGGAGGAAGACAGAAAAGGAAAAGAGAGGAGAGGATGCCATGGAATTTGAAAGAACCCATGATCATCCTATTTAAATTTATAAACAGCCCTACATTAGTTATGGTACTTAATACTATATGACTAATTAAACCATTGTTGTCTATGACTATTGGTAGAATAACAAGAAAGGCATCTGTCCATGTTCACCACATATATTAGTATGGCTTCTTTTCTTTCTTTCAATATGCACTTGGTGGAGTCTGAGAATGTGGACTGTGCATGCATGGGGCAACGGGTATTTGGGACAAGGGAACTGGCCTTTAAACACAGTCATGGCCTTCTGACATCCTTCCTCCCTGCTTTTAGTCCTGAATAAATCAGAGCTGGTTCCACCCACAGGGTCTCCTAAGAATACCTACCGATTCCCATTGTCTCTGATGCCAGCAACTTTTCAAAAAAGATTCAAGATACCTACTAAACATTGATACTTTTGGGGGGCTGGAGAGATGGCTCATTGGTTAAAAGCACTGACTGTTTTCCCATAGGACTCGGGTTAGATTCCCAGCACCCATATGATGGCTCAAGGCCATCTGTAACTCCAGCTCCCGAAGATCTGATGCCCTCCTTCTGGCATCCATAGGTGCTGTATTTACATGGTGCATAGACATACAGGCAGGTAAAACACCCCCCCACACACATAAATAATTAAAGACAAAACAAAAAACAAAACAAACAAACAAAAACCTCACCAAAAATTCTTGATACTTTTCAAAGTTCATGAAAAATAACTGGAAATGAGTGCTCAATTCATTAGCTAAAAA
>LZPO01008403.1:42988-58188 GCA_001675575.1 Neotoma lepida | reverse complement strand
AAAAANNNNAAAAANNAANNNNAANNAAAAAAAATATTCCACTGATTTTTAGAAAGCAGATTGATTTTAACATCCAAGGTGGAAATAAAATTGATAGTGTGCCTAAATATTTAAAAAATGGTGTTNAGGAGACTGAAGAGATGCCTCAACAGTTAAGAATACTGGCTGTTCTTCCAGAGGCCCTGGGTGNNATCCCTAGCACACACAGGCAGCTTACAGCTGTCTGCAACTACAGTCCTAGGAGATCTGACACCTTCTTCTGGCCTCTACAGGCATTAGGCACACGCATGGTGCACAGCCATAAAAGCAAATAAAAATGCAATAATAAATAGTTTTTAAATGGTGTTTATATAATATATTACCAAGATACTAAGATTTAAATGAGGAGCCCAGCATCGTGAACTCAAGAGTTCCAGGTTAGCCTGAGCTATGTCAGAAATCCTATCAGAGAGAGAGATGGGAGGAGATGAGAGGGAAGTAGGGAGGAAGAGGAGGGAGGAAGAGGAGGGAGAAAGAGAAGGGGTGTGTGTGCAAGTGGAAGAAGGAAGGAAAGAAAGAACTTTGCATGTTGTAAAGCATGTCTTAATATATATGATTAAACAGTATGTTTCAAGAATATTTGGAACTGAAATGCCAAAGGACTGCACTGAAATATTTAGTTAAGAGCAAGGAACATTAGATTTCCTTTTTCTCCCAACACTGCAACACCGCCCCTGTGAGGATTCAGATCCCTGACTCTTCCTCTTGATATCAACAGGCACTGTAAGAACACATCTGCTTTTTTGGTTGTTTGCCTAATGTCTCTCTGTGCGTGTTTCGGGTGGGTACTTCTCTGCATCCCAAGCAGGTAGAGATCAAGAGACACCCCATCCCCTCTGCCCGCCGTCTCTTCAGAGCTGTTTCCCCTGTAATGGATGCATACCTTGAGCAAGAGGTTGGAGGGGAAGGGCAGGCTGCCCGGGCTGAATTGTTAGAAGGCCTTGGCGCTGCAGGGACAGGAGGTGCTGTTGCTGCAGCTGCTGCATCTGTAGAAGCTGCTGCTGGAAAGCCAACTGCTGGGTAGCCACCTGCTGTTGCTGTAAGAAACAGTGAGGGGCAGAAATGAGATGGCCACTTTCCAATGAAGGTTAAGAGTGTGCTTGTTTCAGAACTCGACGCCATCTTCAAAAACCTGACGACCGCAACCTGAGCGCGGTGGAGGGCTCCACGCCAAGGTTTAAAAGGACACAACACACCACGTCTGAAGACAGGTAAGGGGGGGGGGGCTCTGCATTAACTGTTCTGCTGCCCACCCCCTAGGGAAAGGATTCCTTTGACAAGTCTGCTCTCCNGACAGTAGGAAAAGCGTAACTTCTGTAATCAGACATGAACTTTTGAGACTTTGAAATCTGTAATTATTCACACTAGAAAGGAGAGTGCATCCTTCTCGCCTGGAGGGATTTGAACCCTAAACCCTTGGGGTGTAAAAGAGCAAGATGCCTCCCTCCCTGCCTGCATTGGCAAGGGCCTTTCACTACTGTTTATCACTCCTGACATAAATAAATGAGAAAAAATCAGACCTTTGAAGAAGAAAAACTTCATCTAATATTGTTAATTAGCCATGACAAACGATGAAATAACATTGTAAATCTTTCATAGAAACAGCCACTAGATTTTAATTACGAACATTCATAATTTAGCAAACAACATCGTACTCCACCATGAGAGTTTAATGTGAACAGGCGCTCCAAGCTTTAGAGCCTTGAGTTGGCTTGAGTTGCCACCTCCTGCGTCCCCCGCCTACTCTGTTCTCGAAAGGAGGGGCTTTATGATATGATAAATATCTCTGTTGTCTGGACAATGACAGGAGGAAAACTTTTGTTGTGTAAAACATCAATACATCATTCCTGTGTTTAGCAGGCTTTACCCCAGCCAAAAAAAATTAATGTAGATTTCCTCAGTAATTATCTGAGTGATAGAAAGATAATANGGTGCAGGAATACAATAAATAGAAGGAAATTATCTAATATCCTTAATCTGCTAGGAATCATATCGAGGTGGAGGTCTTGGCTACATTATGGCTAACAATTAGAAAAGAAAAATTAACCCTTTCCAAACTGAATCCAAATATGTGTGTGTGTGTGTGTGTGTGTGTGTGTGTATACATACACACACACACACACACACACATCTTCAAGGAACACACAAGAGCTCTTTTTAGTTCTGAATATTATTCCAAAGGTCAGAGACACTTTGCAACTAAGATGACAACCCAGTGTTTTTAGAGCCTGCTTCACTTAATAACGATACTTTACAAACAACTGCATTCACTTAACCTAACACATGACCTTGATCTGATATGGCCATAAAATGGTGTNTGCACCAAGACCTTCTGATGCAAAGTTCAAAGGAAGAGAAAAATGGTGGTTTCCTTTTGGCCTCCATGTAGTTTATTTTACAGTTAAAAAAAAAGAAGGGGAAAAAAAAGCCATCGTCCTCATATTAGTAACCAATTTCAGACTTACCACCACGCCACTGAGAAAGTTAATTGAGTTTCACTCCAAAAAACAAATTCTATACCACTAACAACAAAAATTTAAATAAATTTAAATGAAAAGCCAGTACTTTCATTTTAAGAACAGCATGCAGAAAATGATCCAATTGTTTTCACCCCTTCCCAAGTTACCACATTAATGTGAAACCCAGTGATAGCCTTACTCGTGTCAAAAGGATTTTTTCACTTCTTCAACAGATATTAACTCATGACATTAAAGACAGGGGATACGGACACAGTCAAAGACTTGGGAATTAGCCCCTGTTGAAGTCAAATATAAGGGGGGGGGAGGCTGGGGCAGGAGCTTCCTGTCTTACTGTAAATGAATGTTTAAAAACTGTGTATTTATATAAAATGACTGATGCCTTTTTCTGTTGTCTGTGGCCATCCCTAGGAAAGGCCCATGAAAGCTGTCCACGTTTGAAAAGCCAGGATATAAAAGTATACAAGGCCCATTGTCCAAAGAAGAATTTAAAAGCAACACTGGCTGCCAAACCGTGCTCCCCGCCCAGTTACCAAACACAGGATACGAGGCCGTTTGTTTACTTCTCACAGTTGAATGCATACAAAAAAGGTCTCTGCACAGTCCCCCGACAGGTCAGCAGTCAGTGTTAAAATGCTCAAATGCCCTGATAAACCCTTCGTTTCGGGTCCCCTCCCTAGAGCTGCAGTCAAAGGTCTGTTTTCCTTTCTTTGGCTACTCCCTACTGCCTAACATAAACTGTTATAACTGCCCAGGACAAACGGCCCTTTTAAAACAATCAGCTTAGCCACCTCACCACACAGGATGGCACCCCCCACATACACCCAGCTAGATTTTAAAACGAATTCTTCCATCTACTTTCCAAACTATCCCAAGTCCAGGATCTAGGAGCTGTGCTTCTGTGGTATCCTGGGCTACATCTCTGACACTAGCACCTATTTCCAAAGGAGCATCTTGGGTCTGGTNCAATGTGAAGTCAAACTTCCCAAAGTGTTATCAAACACACCTTCAAGGAAAAAAGACAGCTAATGTATTGTGTTCTGGCTAGGAGTCCACAGACAGTCATAAAAGGGGGAAAACAGGAGAGGAAGTACCTGAAGGCAGAAAATGGTGGCCTTTAATCATTCAATCACAATGCATTCCATAAAGGAACACACTGACTCCATCTGCCAATGTCTATGTTCAAATCTTATCACCACCAGGACATACTACACAGCTGCCACTATGTGACTCTTTCACCGTAGCACAAGAGGACCATCACCTGCATGGTAATTTTGGGACACAAGCCCTTGACATCACAGAGAAGCAGGATCTCCTAACTAGTGGTNTAACAGTCCAGTGACACCATGAATCCCAAAGACACACTTGTCTGACCCCACCAGTTAGACTTCCTCTAGATACACTGAGGCCACACCAAGTCCACAGTCCTCAAGATGCAAATAAACAAACAAACAAACAAACAAACAAAAACAAAAACCTACGACAGTGTATAACCCTCTTTGCCTGTGGACACAACATGCTCATTTGGCCATCACTCTCTGCCCAAACTCAGATGTCACTATCATGTTTGTGTTCCCCCTTCCTGACAGCAGCACTTTGGGAACTCTCTTCTGCTGGGGAACTTCCCCCACTCCTTCTCCTTCTGGAGCCCTCAGAGCTCATCTGAACTTTCATGTCTTCCCAGCACGCGGATGTGCTTTCCAAACTCTGTCTACAAGACCAAATAAGAGGTTAATAAGAAGTGGCAACGGGAAGGAAGAACACAGCCCCTGGTAACTGATAAGAGTGACAGTGGCAGCCCTTTTTAGTGTGTCTTCAAATATAGAGTTAAAGATCTTTAAAAAACTAAATTTTGATGCCTTTGAAAAGAAAGAAGCACAAAATAACAACAGGGGGTTATTGCCTGCGAGCCACAGGGGAGAAACTCCATAATTCTTCTTCTCCCTTTTGAAGGCTGTGAGAAATCTGATTCAAAAAAGCAACAGCAGAAGGGAAACCTCTTGAGGCTGTAACCATTTCCTGTGATCATGCATAATGTGCTTCAAAAGTGGGTTTTTACCAATTCTGTTGATCAATTGCACCTCCTTCATAGGCCTTCTTTTTTCTGCTGTGTTTACATCTGATGTGACTCAATGACAAGCACTGTCTGAGACTGTGAAACAGGCCTGTCATGTTGATTTATGGGCGCATCAAAACCCAACTTGTCCAAACTGAAGCTCGCAGTTCATTAATTAGAGAGTTGTGACTTTGAAGTCAGCTTTCAGACTGTGGTTTTTAACATTTGGCTTAATTTATATGCTCTTGAATGTGGATCTCTAAGGGAAAAAACTGAAATTCCCTCCTTGTCTTTGAACTTCTTTTGACCGCACAATAATCATTTCTTTGTCCAGAGTGATGCCTGCAATCCCAGAGTCATTAAGGCGCATTGAACTGCCACTGATGAGTAAGCCCCGCTGAATTAGAAAAACAGCCAGGAAAACAAAGCTGAGAGCCTTCTGCAGGGTGATATCTCACAATTACATGCCTTCCCTCCCCGTGCCATTTCCATTTTAATTACTGTTAGTCCTTTAGATTTACATTTTAGACACTTTTTAATCTGGTCCCTTTTTTATTAGAGCAGCGCCTGGTAGCGAGCCACTGTCCTTAAGGTTGTGTCAGCATTTTCATTAATATGCCTCCTCCCCTTTACCCCAAAACTGCCCCTGCTCCGAGGGGGGTTTACAAGCAGCCTGCTAAACAGGACTCCGGGGTGGGGAAACTTGGCAGAGCATAGAAAGCGTACCCAATTTGTGTAAAGGGAGGAGTTGGCATGGGGAGGAAAGTCTGGGAAACTCCCATGTGTAAAATCATCATCCATACTCATGTGAGGGGCAGGGATGTGGAGTCAGTCACCTGGCCAGACTCCCTCCACAAAAGCGAAGTAGCTAACTGTGTAGAGCAGACAGAAAAACCAAGAAAGAGAGTAGCATGCTATCCATGGAGCTATAAATGCTGTTGTCACACCGAGAGATACAGACACAAAAGCTTTTGGACCACTGTGAAATGTGAAAGGGTGGAGGTCCTAATACCTAGGCAGCTCCCCAAAGTAACAGCACCCCAAACTCATGGAAGCATACCCAAGGCAAAGTGGGGATGAACCCCTGGGAAAGTCTCATGGTGTGTGGATCTCCACATATCATCTGCCTGGGCAGTGCAGCCAAATGCAGTAAAATATGAACACTACAAAGAACTGGAATGTAGAAGTAAATAGAGTGTAGTGTTTGTTTGTTTTTCCTCAGTTAAGTACAGGTGACCTGAGACAAAGTCCCCTAACTTTAAGTCATGCTGTCTAGTGCATGCATTAGGCAATTAGGACGTGCTCAACATGCAAGAGGTCAAGTGAAGATAGGAATGTTTAACCGTGTTCTAAATGTCTTGTTTGCTTGCCTGACCTCACAAGAAGTTAGCTCGCCAATGGCAAAGGCCATTGCCACCTGCCCAAACATTTGAGTTCATCAAACAAACAAACAAACAACAAACAAACAAACAANCAAATCAATGATTAAATGACGGAAAAAAAAAAACAAAAAAACAAGTGTGTGTCCTTTTCAGTTTTGTCCCTTCCCATCCTGGCTGCATGCTGGTCCTCCATGGTGCCAAAGGAGCCCAGAACCCTCATGATGCTGTCACCATACAGAGGTACACTGTGATAGTGATGTAAAGTAAGGAATCAAGAAATCCTAGCACAAACAGGACAATAATTCTCGGTCTGAAAGCCGAGAACTGATAGAGTCAGCTGAGTTGGGCAATCATTTAAAAGATGAATGACAGTTTAATAGCCACTAGATAGTCCCCTGAGATCTGTGGTTTGAAAGTAAAATATGCATCGTCGGTACCTCTTTCGGCTGTTTTCCAGCATGTTGCTGTTGGAGAAGTTGAAGCTGCAACTGTTCTTGTTGTTTCTTATAAAATTCTTGAAGCTGCTGCTACAAGAGAGAGAGGAGGGGACGGTAAGTCACAGAAGATCGAGGTCCACTGTCCCTCTCCACGCCATGCACAAACTGTGATTTGAAAAATAGCATCCTTTTATCTGGAATGGCCTGACCTTTTACTTTGAAACCTGACAATAAATTCCACGCACACTGACTATTCTTGGCATTAAGGTCTGAGGAGTAATCTCAAAAATGAACTGATGAAAAACATACCATTTTCTACACAAATTAATTAAAATAAGGCAAGGGATGACCTTTGATTGTACAACAAAGCCAAGATGCCCTTGCAGAGTCTGGTCAGTTTCTAGTACAGGCTTTCTAAATTATGGGGGGGAGGGGCAAGGAGGGTCCCACCCTTGGATGCTTCAATAATGTTNGGACCTTCCTTTGAGTCTATCCTCACCATTGTATGCCAGTGACTTCTATCCCTGAAGCAGCCAGCCTTATCGGTTGGGTTCAGGTTGCCTCTTAAGTCTGAGCATTATGTCCCCAAGACACAAGGACAGCCACAAGTTTATCTGAGCATCAGTATGTGTAGAAGGATTACACTCTGTACCTTTAAATTAATGAACTCCAAAATGATTCTTTATATGTCCAAGGAAAAAAAAATTTAAAGGTAAGACTTGGAGTTAAAATGGGGACATCAAGAGCTGTCTATACAAACTTGCTTCCAGTGTGCACCTCATGTTGCTTTGACTCACCTCAGCTGACTAAACAAAAGAGCGTAAAGCCACGTAAGTCTGAAAGATCTTTTCCTACCAAGCCCAATGGCAGCCCTAACCTTGGTCCACAGGCCACTCTCCAGACCCAAGCCTTGGCCCTGTGGCATCATTCTGCTCCTTTAGGGGCAGAGATGCCATACTTCTCACTTGGGGACCAGGTGGGGTTCTGTGCTACTTAGCCTGCCATGTTAATTCTTCAATAGGGAAAACGGTTGTGTGGACAAAGGGCCACTGTGAANTGNGTTGTGGGGCAGGGNGGGCAGGAGGAGGACAATTACCTGTTGAAGCATGAGGGCCTGCTGCTGCTGGAGAAGAACCTGGAGCTGCTGGGGGCTCAGCACTTGCTGCTGGAGGATCTGCTGCATTTGCTGGGGAGTGATAACCTGAGGTGTCATCATAGCCACTGACACGGGGACCTGGAACATTAATGAAGGGTAAGTAGGAAGCCAGGAAACCACACACCCTCTGTCCCCCAGGGTCCACCTACTTCAAGAAGTGATCAGTTTGCCATGCAGAATGTATTTATCATGAAGAGATACGACCACAAATCCTATATAAACTCTGGTGTAATTATCATTATCAATTTTATTGTGATGTTGTTGCTAAGTACCAAACTCAGGCCATCACAGATGCCGGGCAAGTCAAGAAATGGGAAAGAAAATCTTACAGCCAGAACGGCTTCACAAGCAGAGAAGGAAGCACACCTTAACAAATGCTATCAGGATTAGGGGCAGATCCATCCTTATTCACAACAGATCTCTAGTCAAAACGAGCTGTGAGAAGTTAACCTGAACTTCAGGGTGTTTTTTTAGGGAGGAAATTTATGAAGAACAAACAGCTTTGCAGACACAGCTGGTATGACCCACTTCCCTTGTGGACAGTGATTTTCACATTTTCAGAATCATCAAGGATGCTTAGCTTGGGTTGGAGGGTGGTGGGGAGAGAATCGTGGACACATCTTCTGAACTTAAAACGTGGGCCCTTCCTAGGATGCCTTTTACCCTTCCTTATTCACCCAGCACACAGATGTCTCAATTCTTTCATATTACGTGTGATACCGGTAAAAGCCGCTTTCCATGACATTTTAGTGACAAACAGCTACAGCGATGAACTTGATAGCATTTCGTATTTGCAACTGTTAACAGGTTTCTGCACGGGCATCTTTGCAAGGAACCTGCACACTGTATCTGAAAGGATGATGTCTTGTTCAGATAAAACACTGACATTAAAATGACAGGCTGTCTTGGCCAAGGTTACACAAATTGTATTCAAGCGGATACCTAATGACAATGCTACGAATTCTGCGAGCTTTCTAGAATGTAATTTAGCTATTCAAAATAATCACTGCACTTGTGTTTAATTTTCAGACTACATGAGAACCATTTTGTCAGTCCCCGTAATCCAAGAAGACTACTTCATGAAAAATCACCCCCCATAAAAAGATAANAAAAAAAAAACAATAAAAGAAAAGACAAGAGCCAAATGTCTCCTAAGAGTAATATTTAAGCATCTTACTTTTCTCTGTTTTTTTTAGCAAATGTGCCAGCAAGAAGCTAGAAGCTGTAAAGGATCTATACTTTGTTAAAAAAGGGTCTGCTGTCATCTCATTATTACAATAAAAGGTAATAACATGTTTTGCACTTTGCCTGTGTGCCACTTTAAAAAAAAAAATCCTGCAGACAATAGCTGATCAAAAGATAAAAGAATTTAAAAAAAAATCTTTCGGGGGGAACAGTAAGCAAAAGAGAGAAACGGAGTGTTAATTTTATGTAACATAATGTCTTAATATGCAGTTTATCTTGACTTTTTCACATGGCTTGCCCTGTCATTTGCATAGCGAGCTCTCATTCCTAATTTCACACTCATTATGCACTGATGTCCCGATTTCTCAGCATCACTAATTTTGATGAACTAAAAATGGTTCCTGAAGGTCAGATTCACATACAGTGAGCATTCTGCACTGTTGTTGTGGCATGTTGTGTGTTGGGGGGAAGTTGGGGGAGGTTCACGTGCAAGTTTCACGTGTTTAGAAAACACTAGCTCGAACACTGAAAAAATTTCATTAACCCAACTCGGGGAGGTCAGCCCTGAATTCTTCCTATTGCAGTGGTCTTTTAAGTGTAGATGTAGTTACACTGTAATTTAAAACAGATGGGCATGTCTGAATATTTTTATATGCAAAAAGGGACAGATGTATATGAATGGATAAATTATCCTTTTAAAAAGATAATTCGCAGCATGAAATATCACCAATGATTGGAACACTGAACTTGCGTACAGTCTAGGGCAAACGCCAAGAAGACATTATCAAAACATCTAACCATGTACGCACTAATTCCAATTAGTCGACTTTGTCTTCATCCAGAAGAAACTTTCTGAATTTTTAAACATGTACTGGGTGCCAATCTCGACCTTTGGAGCTCCTGAAGCCAACATATCACAATAGAAGTTTACTATTCCTTGAGAGTCGCATGGCCATACAGGAGGCTCACTGAAGCAAACAAAGGAGCCATGTTTAAGGTTTCTTTTTCTCTCTGCATTTCTTGGATGGTGTACAACACAAATACTCGTGAGCCAAATGTCTAATGGCGATGGACAGGAAAACAGACAGGAACAGGGTGGTGTAAAACCTGAACTGGTGATGCACACGAACCTAAGAGAACAGTGGCAGAGAAACAGGACAGAAACAATCCCCTCCTCATCATTTTTTAAAGTGCTCTGGAACCCCCTGTGTTAGAAAGGGACATGGGTAAATTTGGGGGGCTGATGGAAACACTATGGGGGCCACATAGAGTCATGAATGTTAAATCTCTTCCAACTAGATAAAGACTATATTCTACAGTATATACATTGTACTTGAATAAAGGTGATTTAAACCATTGTAGGTAATGCCTGTATTTTTCTGGATTTTTTAATCATGTATTTTAAAAGCATTTTATTTTTAAGCCTGGTAAAATAGTATGCATCTCTTTAAATGAGAAATGGCATGGCCCCTTGACTGTCAATAAAAACGGGTGACCAGGGAAAGGTTGACAGGTGCAGGTAATTTTTAAATCCGTGCAGAGAGCCAATAGTCTCCAGCTCCTTTTCCCACAGTTACTTCTTCATTGTTGGCAGTCGAACTGCAGAACAGTAGAATGAACTTGACTCTCCCCTGCTTGTTCCCTTTGGACACTTTGATGGAGGGTCTGATGAGTAATAAAACGCTTCAAGCAGCAGGCGCAGCCCAGCCAGGGCCAGGCACAAGAAGCCTGAGTAACCCTCCCAACTAGTGGAGCGGTCCCTGAGTAATCAGAAGTGGGCCATTATATCCTGATGGCTTGAACTTTGCTTTTACTATCTGAAACCACAGTTTCACACCAGTTAGTTCCCAGCCACCAAAGTGGGCCAGGGAGCTTCATTTAGGAATACAGTAAAACAGATTTTGGTTACTACCCACCCATACACACACACCTCAAGTTTCTGCTCCAATATATCAGGACAGGAGGTTATGGCAAGGTTTCACAAAAATATTTGAATTCACTAGAAACCATAGTGGAGTAGAAAAGAAACGAGAGGAAAAAAAAATCAGAGCAGAGTTTAAGGTTTTAAATAGTTAAGAATTATGGCCTATATATCCACTCCCTTAATTCCCAGTGTCCAGCTTTCTCATGNAGCTAGTCCCTACTAATACTAGGAATCAAAGGGCATGCAGTACCAGCGAGGGGCTATTACAGCCCACACTTTATTACCCATTACTACTGAGGTCATTAACGGCAAGAGTGATTGTCGCAGGCCTCACCTATTGATCACTGTAACTGCTATCATTTAATCCTGTGTTGAATGTCTGGAAAGCGGCTAAAGGCACACGAGAGAGAGTGGTTTAGCATTGAGAAATATGGCCAAAGCTTAGAAATTACACTTTGATTCATAAAATCTAGCCAGTGGTTTAAATCAATAGTATTTAAAACAGTCATGTGAGTTTTTAACTACAGCCCTCTAATATTTATAGGGCTCTCATTGAGAACATTCTACAAAACCTAAACTCTGTCCCCCCAACCTCGACACCCACCTTACCCTCCCAGAGATAAAAATTCATTTCTGATGCTCCATGTAGCTGCAAGGGCTTGTGCCTTATCTGGGAGTTGAAGCTTATTCTTGATTTTTTTCCCTCAGAAGACAATTTAAATATAAGGCAAGAAGAAAAACTANCCCTGTACTATAGCTATGTTAACTGTTTTAGTGTACAGAAATGAGTGTGCTGCATGGGGCTGTATGAGCTCACAATGAATCACAGGAGGCAATTTATGAAGAACTAGAATGATTCTGTCTAGCTGCCTTCAGGGATCAGAAATTCGAATAAAACTTCTGGCAGACATTTAAAGAGTGCTAGCCTTAAAATACTGAACTTAAACACACATATGTGCACCTACAGTTGACACTTCATTTGAGCTTCCAGGGGATATCATGAATTTAGAGATTCTAGGTGAGTTCCACCCACATCTGGGCCACAGAATGTTAGTTTTAAGAATAAAAAAAAAAAAGTGAAAACAGTGCAGTGCTGTTGACTGATACCATTGGGGTGTGGCCTGTCCCAGGTGCACACAAACCCTCCTGAATGGCAGAAAAACAGCTGTGGTTGGCCATCTGAACATGGCTAGTATGGGCCTGCTGCTACTTAATACCAGCAACTAGGGAAGCATCTTTTGCACCAGCAACTGCTGGTAAGGGCTCAAGCATGTCTGGCATAGTTTTCTTTTTCTCCAAGAGGACTCTGTGTCGTTGGAAGACTTGCAGACTATTAAACAATGCACCCTGCTTTCTTCTCTCTCTTACTTTCAAAAGTGGGGGAAGGCAGGCAATGGGGAAGAGGGGTGTTGAAATTTCAAAAGCAAACAAACAAATAAAAAAAACACTCATAGAAACAATACTTGGTTCTAATCTAGGAGACAATTGAAGGAATTGGGTGGGAGGCGAGATGACACAATATAAATACTGAAAATAACATGTTATCATTTCTTTCTCTCCTTTCCTTTATACTGAAGTTAACTACAAGTAAACCCTGCCCAGCACAAATACACATAGACTTTGTACATTCACATCCTCTCATAATTACTATGTATACAAATCGCATAACAGAGATGGTAAAAAGGCAACATCCCACCTCACTTTCATTAATTATCTATTATAGTGTCTCCATTAAACTATTTTCAAAGAATTACTTGGAAACTGTTTTCAGCCTCTGATCATGAGCCACATGTATGCCCCTAGAAACTCACTTGCCTTCCGCACTTTCAGCTGTGTTTGGGTGGCAACTGATAGTTAGGCTGTGTCACCCAGTCAGCCACATAACGAGAGCAAAACAAATTAAATTAGAAGGCTCCAGAATGTCAAAACAAAAGCAAAAGAAGAAAATGGCTCTATTTTATGAAAAAAAAAAAAAGGAATTATGCCTAATTTTCTAGGATCATAAGGAAGCTAACTTGTACTTGTACCAACACCCCACCTGGGAAAATATAGGCCAGTTTTCAAAATTAATAACCAACAGATACAACAGACAGATCAGCAGACAAAAAAGGCGAGAGCTTCTAGTCTCTGTGTCCCTAAAACATTAAAAAACCAACCAACCAACCAAAAACACCCCCAAACTTAAATCAAGTACCATAAGGTAGCTTATCACAAAATGGGAGAAAATGTATTTCTGACATAATATTTCTGTCTTAAAAAAAAAAAAGCCATGGTATTCATGTGGAAAGTATAATTCTCTTTCATTGTGGAATGCTGCTTTTTGTATAACTCCTTTAGACTTAGCTATTTTGCCATAATACTGTACAAAGCATTAAGGCAGGTAATGGTTATTATATTAATGCAAAATCATCTAAGTAGTCACTCATCAGCATAACTGTTCTCTCAGCAACAATACAACCACCTATTAAAATTTTAGCAAAAAAAAAAGAGGCCTCTTTAAAATGCAATTAGCATTTCATTTTTTATCATTTTGTTTATTACATTCTATCAAAGAGAGGCTATCTTTCTTTCACAAAGAATNGTTAAGGCCAATACTTGCCTGCCAGTCAGGAGTTATTTCAGGTTACCAACCCCAAGAAGCCATCTCCTGCAGAACTGAGTTCTTTTTGTCTTTACATTAAAAACAAATGGTAAAATTCCTATTTGTCTACAGCACAGGGAGTAAAGGCTGCCCTGTGATTCTCTACCACTTTCCAGGCAGGCAAGGTTACGCCTCTAAGCGCCAGCCTAATTGTTTTAGTTTTAATAAATATCAGCTTCATTTGCATAAAAATATAAAGTTTACATAAATTAAATTGCTTCTCCCATTAGCAATTGTTAAATACAGGCAACAATGGGAGCTGCACATGAAAATAATCACTTGCTAAGAACTGATCTCTTCAACCTGCAAACCAAGACCCCTACTACTACTACTATTTATTATTATTATTATTATTATTATTATTATTATTATTATTATTATTCAAATCGAGAAAAATGCCTTCTCTTTCCTTCCTCAATCTCATTTTCCTGTAGGCGGGCTGGAAAGCTCTTTAGTGTGAGTGAGTAAAATATGCTGACATTTCATATTAACAAAAACAACAAAATCATTTTGAAGTGCTGAGAACAGGAGATAGGGATGACTAGTCCAGAAAGTTTCTTAGAAAATATCTGACCCACAGATCTTTAACTCCTAAAAGGACCAGGAAGAGACTTTGGCTAAGTAAGTTCTCTTAAACTGAAACATTATTACAAACAATGACAGAGGTAGCAACTGCATCAATCCTGTTGAGAAACATGCACTATCAAGCCAGCAAGAAAAATCTGTAGATAGTTTTAGATCAAGGGTTACTATTACATGGGGAAAAAATTAAATGTTTACCTTCCCCCTAAAAAATGTATTTTTTTCAAAACTAAGAATTAAGTTGATAATGCTCCTTACTTCAAGGTAACTAGCCCTGGAAATATCAGAGAATAAACACATATAAATATTTCCCCCATATTATTGGGAGGAGCACTATAAGTGAATTTAAATATATAGGTAGGCCCAAATTAGATTACTCCAAAGTTGGATATGGATTTACCAAAGCACTACCCTGTTCCTTTTACCTTTTCAATAATTACTTATGCAATTTCTCACACATAACTCCAACATGTTCACCTGATACATCACAGTTAAGCCAAGGGGTGCAAATGAGATTCTAATGAGAAAAAACATCAGTTGCTTCTTTAACAATTTCTCCATTCATTGATTTATTTCTAATAGAGATAAAAACCCAACTGAAAGCTCCCTACGTGTGAAGGGTCAACACATGTTTTTAAACAGTGCCTTGTAAAATCAACGCAAACAAGGGACCTGTGAAGACCCATCTCATGAAGTGATGTGACAATTAAGAGCAACTGAACAAAAAGCTAGCTTCGGGGACAACAAAAAAAAAGTAAAAGAAATTAAGCTGCCACAACTGTAACAGGTTAGATGAAAAAAAAAATCAAATTTTAATGTAGTCTCCCCTGTGTCATCTTGTTTTGTCAAGACATCAAATAGAATTGGGAAGTACAAAATAACAAGCCCTTGAGAAATCACAGAAGCTGACCTTTTTGATGTTGTTGATTTACCTTGTTCTCAGTTATTTGAACAATGATGTTTCAGATTTAAGGGCAAGATAAAGCTTAAGAATTAAAACATGATACCGAGGTAGTCTGAGAAGCTCTTCGGCACATTTAGCCCGCACTTTCATTGATTAGTTGCTTTAACCCGATGTGAACATGAGGCCTAATGCACAGGCTTGATATTCATTTTTTCCCCCACTCTAAATTAATTTCCTCCCCAAACCACTGCCAGGCTGGAAGGACTCAGAACAGAGTATCCCTTTCAGTCATCTGAATGGAGACGCCCAGGTTAGCTCTTCCCAGTGATTCAAGGCCCCATAATGTACAGACAGATGTTCAGCAATGGAGAACCTGAGTTTTCTGTGTTAAATCAAAGGGAGTTGGGGGGAACTGAA
>LZPO01008403.1:9830-34556 GCA_001675575.1 Neotoma lepida | reverse complement strand
CTATAATCCCTTGCTTTAACATGATGTGAAATTTATTAGTATGCTGCTTCTGCCACAGGGTTACAACAGATTACATGGATGTGTGTAAAATTCTCAAAATCGGGCATGTTTTAAGGAAGGAGAGAATTCCCTCATGGCCTTTATCCTTCAGGCATGGGGGCGGGGTCAGGGCCACCACCAAGTGACACTCTTCATGTCCCCTCACAAGAGTGACAGCACCTATGGCGCACCCACATGTTAACCCGGGGCAGGAAGCTTAACAGGAAGAGGGCACTGAAGAGGAAGGAAAAGATGGCTCTTGGGGAGGAATGAAATTCCTTTTTAATATTTTTTTAACATTTAATTATGTAAAAACTCGATGGTATCAGATGAAGCCACTGGCCACCTTTAGCGGAGTCAGCTTTTCAGGAGGTCTGTGGTGTGAGTGTGCCACAGCCAGGCACAGACAGGGGAGCATGTCCCATCTTGCCCTGGAAACAAAGCTTACAGATCCTCCTCCTATGCCACGCCACCCTCCTCTGACCCTGGGTCGACACACCCTCATGTCAAAACCTTCTTTACGCCTGCCCTCTGCTGGTAAGCCTGCCAGGATTAAAAAATTTCATCTATCTCAACTTATTTGGAAGACAACTTTTAAAAGCCACACAGAGACAAGGCGTGTAAGGATCTATTAACTAAAATGCATACATTAAGAGGCTGAAGCAAAGCAGAGGGGGTGGGCAGGGGCACCAACAGCAAAATATGGTACTTTTAAAGGACAAACCAACATCCGGCTATTCTACTGCCTGCTGGCTCATGGCTAATGACTCAGCGGTGCAAACTCTATAGTTTAGCTTGCCTAGGAGAGCAACCTGCATGGCTGCTGGGCATCCTGCCTTCTCTTGCACACTCTCCAGGGAGAATATGTCAGTGCATTTTCAATAAAACACCTTCTTAGCAGTAATGGGCCACTGTTCCTGTTTCAATAGTCCCTAAGGTTTCATGATTTAGTATATTTAGCTGAGTCAAGTTCAAGTTTTCTTCTGGCATTCAGAAGATCCATAAAAGGAGGAGGGCTCTCTTGTGCCTGTCCTTTAAGTGAAGAAACAGTTTAACTTTTGAATCATTAGCTAGAAAGATGTCCCCCAAAGAAAGGGATGCTGCACTCCAGGTCCCAGCCAGCTACCCAGCGCTTCTAGGCCAGCCTTGAGGCTGCTGGAGGGCTCTGGCTTTTAGGGGGTAAACTTCCACAGTGGCATGCTGGGGTTTAACAGTGCAAGCCCTGTCAGTGTCAATGGGAAGCATGAGGCTTGTACAAATCCCTGCATAGCATTTCAAAAATATATCTCAGGATGGGAAAATGAAGCTTAGCAGTTGCAACCTCAAAAGCATTCAGGAAGTCGCACTCCTGACAGCGCTTTAGATGCCGAGTAAATGCCCTTATAAAGAACACCCAATCCGGCGGACAATAAATCTTACACTAGGGAAGCCCACACAGGGCCGNGGAATCCCCTCCAAAGATAATTGCCTTCCACACAGTGTGGCAAAGAAACCACTACATGGAAAACATTTTCTGTAGCCCAGAAGCTCCAGACAGCTCACATTTCTTTCCTTAATAGTCAGTGATCACACACACAGAGACACTTAACCCTCTACCATTAAGAGTAGCCATAGCAAAGTGCAAGAGTGTATCTACTTTTAGAGAGAAAAGCTAGGAGGCCTGCTCCCGGGAGTAGGAGAAGGAAGCAGAGGCTGGAGGGAGAGGATGCCTGCAGGACCCAAGCCAGTCTTTGAAGGCCCATGAAGTTTCCAGACAGTTCCAAGTTCCAAGGCACACACCCAACAGGCACAGAAAGAGGTGGGCAGAATTGTTCTAATCCAATGTGGCCTCAGGTGGTCTGGATCTTATTCCTGACATGGTCATGAATGAATCCCATAGCTGTGGGTAAATCATATACATTCTTAGGGCCTACATATGTCCCCCAGACAACGAGACAGATGGATGGAAGATGGCCTAAGTGATCTTAATCTGTAGGTATTATCTGTTTATAGTTTTAGTCCCATGTAAAACAACCAGAAGACAGTTTAAGGATAGAACAAGGGATGGAGAGATGGCTCAGTAGTTAAGAGTACTTGCTGCTGTGGCAGAGAACCAGGTACCCGTGAGACTGCTCACAATCATGTGTGACTCTAGCTTCAGGGGATGTGACACCCTCTTCTGGCTTTCTTGGGTACCAGGTACCCATATGGCACACGTACATACATGTAAGAACACACACACACACACACACACACACACACACACACACACGGCCTACATTAAAGAAAGAGATGGTAGATATAATGGTGCACACCTATAATCCTAGCATTGGGATAGAAAGTGAGCAGTTCATGACCACTCTCTAACACATAGTGAATTTAAAGCTAGCCTAGGCAATATGGACCCTGTCTCAAAACAAAACAAACACAACAGCAAAAGGTAGCATGAGTTTTAGCATTTGGGAATCATTATCAAGTCACCAGTAAGGAAGAGAGCAAGAACCACAAATACTCTTGTATGGGAAACTTCCCAGAGCCTTGCCTGGGATCCTAACCTGGAAAATAAACCCTATTATCTGGGTGTGGTAGTACACACCTACAATCCCACGAATAGGGAGGCTGAGGCAAGAGGAGCATGCGTTTCAGGCAAGCCTGGGTAAGTAACAAGACCTGGTCAGAGAAACAAACAAAACACAACAAGAAAAGATGCAGGGGTGAGAGAGTGGAGGTCACAAGGGAGGGACCTCACGAATTACCAGCAGTTGTGCTGCATGGAGTAAAGTCACAGTCACACACATGCTTTATGACATGGCTGATTGTGCCTACACGAGATCTCAGATGCAGACACGAGATGCCCCAATTTCCAAACACAGTTGTGATCTTTGGGCACGCAACTTTTCCCCTCTCTTCCTTAACCACCTTGGTTGGTCTGTGTTCATTGCCTGAAGCCTCCTCCCACCAAAATCATTTCTGAATTTCCTCCCAAGCCATTCCCCTGCTTCTGTGTCATACTGGAAATAGGTGAAAGGACAGTTTTATGCATCAGGTAGATGTTGGGAGTGACAGGCTCAAAGCCTCACCCAAGGCTGGACTGCAGGGGAAATTTTGGAGACAACTGTCACTGAGATACTAGGTCCCTTTTGAGTCAAAGAGCTCTAGAGAAAACACACACAGAGAAAGTATGTAGTCCTGCCTGCAGGCTGATTATGTATGCTTTGTATTATTCCAAATGGCATTTCATTCTTCATGAGGAAAAGGAGCAGATGAAGCAGGAAGCTTTCAGGTCATATAGAACTTCCCTCTCTTCAAACAAATAAGGCATTGTGTCTGTACAATAGGAGGGATGTCTAATTGATCTTAATTAAATTCACTGATGTCCAATTTTTGAGATGGGTCAGGGCACATCTATGTAATGTCACAACCCAACAAGCCGGACCTCTGGGATTGAAGGGCACTCTGGTTAACTGCTCGCTGACACCCTCCATCATCAGTCAGCATCCCCCGCCATCCATCAGCATCCACCACAGTCNATCCTTCTACTTCAGCATCTTGATTGTACCCTTTTCTACCCATGTTAAATCTCACGGCTTGGTGGACAGGGTCTCAAAGTTCACTCTCAGCAGCTACAATGCCTCACCAGGGCCAGCCTAAGAATAGTGCCATACCCTGCCATGACATCCTATGAAACAGGACTCTTCCTGTCCCCACTGGAGTTACGGCAAGAGGGATGTGGGTCTGAACTCTGTAGTAGCTATTGGTTACTGGTGAATCATAGAAGTACATTTTGTATTTTTTCATCCACATTAGAAGCAATCATCTGCCTCACAGTGGATAGACATTGCTACAATCTTTTGCACAGGAGCTAGTGTTCCAGTGTGAATGTCTGCAATGTTTGGCATGACCTCAGTCCCCAGATATATGTCTACAAGCCCTCTGGGGCTGGTAACTGTAGGGGACTGCTCTGCAGTCATTCTGCTAGTNAATGGCAGAGTTGAGATGGGATTCTCTAACCATTCTCCCTTCTAGAACTCTAGCTTTCTTACTGGGCAGTCTTTATGCTAGCTGTAGAGTTCAGGTGACTTCAAGGCAAGAGGCAAGAAAACCAACAACAAAAGACCATAACCGGTCTTAAACAGGGAGGTGGTGGGAATCCCATAAAGAGGTCACTGAAGGTCATAGATGGGGGTTATGTCCTGGGACTTTGGCAAAGAATCTAGCAAATAAAAGGGAAATGAAAGGTGGNGTGGTACCTGGCAACATAATGGAAAATAAAATCAGAGGTAATCGTGGAAATGNGTGATGCATATAGCATATCTTGTAACTCCTCCTCACCAACTGGAAACTATAAAGTACATATTGGTATACCTACTGAATAGATAGCTAGAGTGAGGCTCCAAGGGTTTAAAGGATACCTTATTGTGAGGAAGTGGAGAGCTGGGACTTAATGATCCATAATACTCCCCTAGAGATGAGGCTGGGGCTNGAAGTAAGCCTAGGACAAAGAGGCCAGTACAGTTTGATTCCCTTGGAAGACAAATGTGACCACAAATCATCAACTGATGGATAGAAATTAATCCTAAAGCAGTAACATTCTGGCATCCTTTCTGCTTTTTACACAAATGTACAGGGGCAGGCCTCAAAAAGGCTAGCAGGGTGAAGGATTAAGAAGACCGAAGAGCTGAGACAACTGGTGTGTACATTCCTTTGATTAGGGAGTACTTCACACTCCTCTCTATTGTAGGATAGATAGACTTTGTTCCTCACCTCCTTCTAANACCTGACTAGACACCATCCAGTGGCCAGCCATGGTTTGCATGGTGCCTAGCTANACTTTTGGTAAATATCTGATCTCCCTATGCCTCAGTTTCCTCAAACTTCACCCACCAGAGGCTTAGAGAAGATGGGGTAGGTCACCACTTGGGGTGCTGTCAACAATGAAATTCTTCCCATTATTGTCACTGTCATCACACANAACTTTCTCCTCTGGCTAGNATGAATTTCCACAAACCAAAATGTATTTTCAGTCCTCTGCGCTTCTTATATTCCTAGGGAGGAGGGTATATCCTAACTCCCAAAATGCCCCCAGGCAACAACTCTCTATGCAATAAAAGAAGACAAATGGTTGTTCTGTGCTTGAAATCTACGGTTACTAGAACAAGAAACAGCTCCTTGAGGGCAAAATGGGCACTTTATTTGAATACCCAGCTCACCAGGTGTGAACATCCACCAGCTAGAGCATCTCCTGGATGTGTCAAAGGAGTGTGATGGTCTGGTGAAGAGCAAGCTCTCCAGGATCTACTGAGCCCATTTTTTTGGAGGGTTATTCTGTTCCAAATGGCAAGAACTGTCAACTATAATTGGTTAAAAAAAAGACCTAACTTTGAAAAATCTTGTGAGTTTGTGTGTATGATGTGAGTGTGTTTGTGTGTGGTTATATGTTTGCATGCCACAACATATGTATGGAGGCCAGAAGACAAACTCAGCGGTCAGTCCTTGCCTTNCACCTTGTTTAAGACAGGGTCTCAGGGATGCTTTGTCTGTGACAATAGTTGACCTACAAGCTTCAGGAAAGGTACCTCTCTCTACCTCCCATTGTCTTCATAGCAGTGAGATGGCAGATGCCCACTACCTTGTCTATTTACATGGGTTTTGTGGATCCAAACTCAGGTCCTCATCCTTGTTCAACAAATGTGGCAACCCACTGAGCCATCTCCCCAGTCCTAGAGATCTAATTTTTCAGAATCTTTAGCCCGTTTTCCAACATTTTGTTTCTGTTATCTCATGATGTACAGAATGTGTCTCCAGAAAAGAAAACCTTCCATGGAGTCCCAGCCAGCTTGGCTATGGAGAGGACTCAGCTCATACCCTCACAGTATCAAAGTTTTAATGGCCTAACAAGCCTGATAGTTAAGATTCTTTTCAAAGTTTCTAATATACTTCCCAATGTGAAAAATGGAAACTGCTCAGTGATCCAGGCCACTTGACATGGCCTCTCTCAGTCATGTTTATTTTCCTAGTCAACACCAAATAGACATGCAAAGGATCCTAGCAGAGAGGCTCTTACCTGAACTTCTAGGATAAAGGTCAGGCTAAATATTAAAAGGATGTTGTTCTGCTCAGCAAGTTCCATGGACAGGCTAGGAAGGCATTCAGATTATGGGAACAGTACACTCAAACATCACACAGTAGATGACATGAGCCNAAACACTGGCAAATGCAGTGACCTGGCATGGTTGGCCAATTAAAATCCAGGTTCTAAGAGCATTCTTGGGATGCTGAAGAGTTTTTCTTTTCCTCTCACTTTCACTGTATTTGCTAACTCCAAGTTTTATCCATTTTCTGTCTCACTCCCCCCCCAGCCTTTCATCCATCTCATCTCCATATTGCCATCATCTCTCCTGGTGTTGACCTCAGCTGGGTCAAACACACACCTACTGCTTCCCAAGCCAGTAGTCTGACCTTCTTTGTGCTCTCTTAATATGCTTTCAACCTGTGATTTCTGAGCTTCCAAGAAGGAGATCTTGATTTAGTGGATCTGTAATGTACCTCTTGATTCTTTTAGGTGGCTAGTTTGACATCCAAGTAGGGTATGGAAACCACTGGCGTAAACTGAACTAGAATACACTCAAGGGCTAGATATTTTGGTTTCCAATAACTTCCAGTAGCACCAAATTGGACCCAGATAGATTGCTACTCAATTAAATACAACAAAAGCTTAGAGAGACCTCTTGTCCAAGTAGAAGCAACTTCCAAAGCATTNTAGACTGAGTGACAATACTTTTAGATTCTGTGGAAGAGAACAGGGCCCTGACACACCACCATAGTCAGGAGAGCACTGACTATTCATTCACATATTTCTCAAACCCTGAGCATGGCTCCAATCTCTGACCCATGGGGCCTAGTTCTAGCATACCTGCTCTGGAGCCTTCTGTCTCCATAGGAGGCTCTTAGGAATCTCATTCAACTGTTTCTAATAAACTAAAGGACGTGGGNCGGGGGCAAAGGCAGCTAAAGACCAGTCTAACACAGTGAAACTGCATATTATAGAATAGGAGAAAGAAGCCATGTCTAAATAACAAAAAATAGCCCTCTACTAGGCAAAACTATCTTTTCCAACATAAAGATGAACGCATCCAGTAAAAGAGGCCCCTGACCTGCCTATCTTCCCATCTGTGGCATGGAACTAAAAATGGTACCATCTTCCTGACTCCCTAGTATCCCAGCAAATACCAAAGAGTGTCCTGCATGAGGGCCTCATCAACTATCAGATGAATGTGCACACCAAGAATACACAAATAAATCAATGCTTTCTCTGTCCCCTCTTCCTCCATTTTTTTTTGGAGACAGGGTCTCACTGTGTTAGTCTTGACTGGCCTAGAACTCTCCACATAGGCCCAAATGGCCTCAATCTACCTCCCAAGGGCTGGGATTAAAGATGTGTGCCACCAGCTGGACAATGGTAGCTCACACCTTTAATCCCAGCCCTTGGGAGGCAGAGGCAGAAGAATCTCTGTGAGTTTCATGACAGTCAGTGCTACACAGAGAAACCTTGTCTGAAAAACAAAAACAAACAAAGATGTATACCATCACACCCAGCTCCTTTGTGTGTGTGAGTATATATATATATATATATATATAATTTTCTCATGCAATTGTTTTCTCTGAGCCATAAGCTCAAAAAGTTAAATCCCTGACTTTCCCTTCTTTTGCCACCTACAGGGCCTGTAGCAGCTATGAGGAAAATGATACCAAGTANTTGCCATATCATCTCTGCATGTAAGATGAACACTTCATGTAAGAGAAACAGGCCAGCACTGCCATGTTAAGCAAAGTATTGTCGATGACAATTTGTAAGTGAGTGATGTCAAATGCAGAAACATACAAATGCACAGGTCCAAGACCAGCTTCTTTCGAAGTTTAAAAACAAAACAACTAACAGAAACAGTCCATAGTACAATCAAGAATGGAATGTACAGCCCTATGTACACTTGAATGACTGAGACCAACAAGCTGTACCTACAGAAGGTGGGCACTACTAGGGTTTTTAAAACACCACCAACTTCCGTTGTTCTTACTAGCTTAGTCTAACTGAAAGAATTCATCTGGGCAAAGTAGCACACTCAGTACTTGGGAGGTAAAGGGAGGGGAGTGGGGAGTTCAAGACCTGCCTCAACTATGGTAGTCTGTCAAAACATAAAAATTATTAAGTAACACACACACACACACACACACACACACACACACACTCTCACACTGATCAACATAGGCTGGAAGATACTGCTCAAGTGTTACTAGTAACAGGATATTGTGAAATGAGATCTGTACTATCCAAGGAGACTCTTCTCTATAGTAATAGTAATAAAAATATTGTACACTATTTAAAGAAAAAGGAAGTGAACAGGGAAGATCTGGAGGAAGGCCACAGTCTGGAGGAAGGCCACAGTCCACATTGCCCTAAGGCCACTGAACAGTCCCAGACAGCAGGCAACTTGCTTCTTCCCTCCTCACAGAGGCAAAGACCGAGGAGTGCCCTGATCGCGCCTCTTATTAGGTACTTGGTAAGCTGGGTTTCCCCTTGACTTTCTTCATTGCTGGAGTGGCCAGCAAGGAGGGCAGGGGTCCAGGTGCCCTCTGTCTAGTTCAGAGTAGGGCCAGGGGATTGTTCCCTCATTATTCTATTAGCCAGCCTAAGGTCCGCAGGGACCCCCACCCCCTACTAGGTCCCGATTGGCTCCTGCTGGTTTGACAATCATGCCCTGACTAATTGCTACAGGAACTGAACTTTGGAGTTCTTCACTCTTNGCNTGGATCATGGTACCAGTTTGTATTCACTCCCACTAAAGATCTTCTCATTCTGATCTGCAACTTCAGCCTGGTGAGAATTTTTTAAATAAATTTTAAAAAATTCCTCATTTCACCACATTAAGTCTTTACTTTCCTCCTTCAATAAGACAATCTCTTCTATCTTCTCTCAATTTCTTGGATCACTCAAACGCGTTTCTAAATTTGCCTGTCTCAGTGTTTCACCAATCTAAACTAGAGTGCTACTGTTATTAATTGACNATTACCAAGAGCTTTGTCAAGTCAGGGATTTTCTNCAAGCACGTCCTGTTCCAATCTGAAAGCACCCAGATAGGTCACTCACTGTATAGGCATCACAGTGCCTTGTTGTACTGCACTTCATAAACTTTGTTTGCTTTGAGGCAGGGGTCTCATTANGTAGGAGAGACTGGCCTAGAATTCCTAGAAATCCACCTGTCCCTGGCCTCCTGGGTGGTAGGACTAAAGGCACATTCCAGAGCGCCTGGCCTGTTTGCTTGTGTTTTGTTTTACTTTGTTTTAAATGTATGTGCACATGCAAAGTGTACAGAAGCCAGAGGACACTCCAGATGTCATCCTTAAGAATACCATCCTCTTTGCACAGTCTCTGATGATGCTTGAATGACTGATCAGTGAGTCTCNGGGATCCCCAAGACTGGGGTTACAAGGTTTGCATAGGTTATGCTACCATATCTGGAATGTCCTAGGGACAGAATGGAGGTCCTCATCCTTGCAAGGCAAGCACTTCTGAGACTGAACCACCCCTGAACCTAAACTGTATCTTAAAATGCATAAATGAGGGAGCTCACCCAGTCCATGCCACAACCCCATACCATGTGATTCCATGTTTATGTGTGAAAAAGAATCTGAGTGCTTAGGACTCATAGAGAGTTGCATGCCTGTAGTTACATGGGAAAAACGTCATGAAGCATGCCTTGCAAGAGATGAAAGCATACAAGACAGACACACAGTGACACCACTTTAAGCAGGGGTTCTGCCTCTCTTTTTCTTGTGTCCCATGAGTGTGGACCATAGCTGTCCAATCATCTCCCTCTCCTCTCGGCCTTCTGTTTCTCCTCCCTGCAAAAACAAATGTGGCTACAGAAATTTCCAAATTAAAACCTGGCAATGGTTTCTATATTCTTGTTTCCTAAACCTATAAATCAAAACTGTCTAAACAGGTCATAAATGTTCCTCAGCCATATAATGGGGGAAGTTCTGATTTATGGGGCCGGTAGAATAATTTTAAATAATTACATAAGGGTTTTTCAAAAAATGCAATTAACACCTTTAGAAGTTTTTTTTTTTTTTGAAATGAAAATGAATCTCTAGAGATGACTGTTCCCATACATAAAGATAGCCAGCGAAAAGTAAAAATACAGTTTCAAGATGCAATTTTTTTCTAAGTGATTGGAAACAGGGCAGAGGAGTGGCTATTTACAATGCCAATGTTCTTTAGCATGACTACCCCCATCAGCGTTCAGCTCTGTCACATCACCACATAAGAGCAACCAGCCCATCACACGTCACTCCTGAAGATCAGGAAGAAATCACCAAATAAACATCCTGCTTCTCTCCAGCCCCAGCTGATGCCCGGCTCCCTCCGTACTGGTTTGACACATCCTACCACACTGTCCTTTGGAACACTCTAGATCCTCCTACCTGCTCTTGCAAATCTGCCCAGTGTTCTTTCCTTCCTCTTGATCTTCGTTTGTGATTCATCTCTTCCTTCCAAGTCCAAGGTCTACAAATGAAATCACTCCAAATAGCTTCTTTTAACCCTAACTCCCCTGGGTACCAAAAACAGTCTTATTGGCTCTGGATTTCCCTTTTTCAGAATTACCAAGCAATATTAATTATGACTGTTCAATGGATCAAGTTCCCAAGCTCACAGAACACAGATCTTTCTGTCACTCCCTATTTTTCACTCTACTAAAGCTCTTACTTAAGTTTTTAATCTCTGCAGTGATTTAAACCCCAGAAGAAGTACAACAGATGACCCCAGATGAAGCCTTTAAGAAATTATTATTTCTTTGTGTTTTACATTTTCTTCTCAATTGTATTGCATGAAAATAGTGCTTGCAAACCTGAGGACCTGAGTTCAGATCCCTGGAACACATGTAAAAGCCAGAACACTGGCTCTATAACTTCAGTCCTGGGAGCAGCAGAGGAGGGCGGAGACTGCTGGAGTTTACCTGCCAGCCAGCCTTCAAGAATCCATGAATGGGGACCTCTAGGTTCAGGGAGAGACTCTGTCTCAAAAAATAAGGTAAAGGCTGAGGCTGTAGCTCAGTGATAGAGCCATCATGTCTGAGGCCCCAGGTTCAATCTTTGATACTGATTAAAAATAAATAAATAAATATAAATATAAAAAATATAAATAACAATAAATAAATAGAAATAAGGTGAAAAGCAGTGGAGGAAGACATCAGACATCAATTTCTGGCCTACATACAAACACACACACACACACACACACACACACACACACACAGCAATAAGGAAGCAGACCATGACTGTCCTGTGGGGTCCTGTAGATCCTTATGGGAAGGTGGAAAATATTCCTCCATTCCATAGCTCACCTGTAGTCAGGTATCTCTCCAGTTCTTTCCAAACCCCCAACTAGCTCTCAGTGGCTACAGACAGAAATTCCAAGTACTATCCCAACCACAAGAATGAAGACAAAGACACAGAACCACAAAAATGCTGCGAGCAAGCAGGTTGAGAAATCATCTTAACCTCACCCCCTCATTTTCCACATGAGGAAACTGGTGCCCAGGAAGGAAAGATAACAGGGGAAAGGTCACGTTTCTAAATAGTAGTTAGCAGAACTGAGACCAGAACCCCAAACTCCTGACACCTAAATTAAGCACTCTTTCCATGGCTTCAAACCACCCAACTAGAGCAGGGTCACAAGTAGCCACAAAGNTACGATGCTCAAACTCCCACAGGTAAGCACTCTGTCATGGTTGGGNGACATATAAGGAGATTAAAAAATTTTCTATACTTAATGGAATGAGTTATGTTTTTCATTTTAACTACAAATTATGATTGAAAAGCGACACCTGAGTGTTATATACCAGCAGCATAGGACATCCAGATTTAAGTCATGGGTCATGGTTGTGTGTATTTCATTCGTGTCAAAGGCCATGTAACTCTATCTGGCCATTATCTATACTTTAGTTGTCCAATATGGCAGACACTAGTCACGCGTCACTACTAATATTTCAATTAATTAAACTTAAAAAAATCAGTTTCTCCATTTTCTTAGCTCTATTTAAAGTGTTTAGCACTCAAGGTAGCTAATAACAACCATCGTTGGACAGTACAGACCTAGAANTACTTCATTGGGTCAGTGAGATGACCTTGCTGCCACGCTGGGCAACCTGAGTTTGATCCCCAGACTCCAATNGGCGGAGGAAGAAAACAAACTCCCTCAAGTTGTCCCTTGATCTCTACATACACATGCACAAGGAGAGCATGTTTGTCCATGCAGAAAATCTTATCAGATAATACCGACAGTAGTCTTTGGGATGGGTGTCATATAGAAGCTATATAAAAATGAATTACAGGCCGGGCGGTGGTGGCTCACGCCTTTAATCCCAGCACTCGGGAGGCAGAGGCAGGCGGTGAGTTCGAGGCCAGCCTGGGCTATGGAGTGAGTTCCAGGAAAGGCGCCAAAGCTACACAGAAAGAAACCCTGTCTCGAAAAACAAAAAACAAAAAACAAAAACAAACANAAAAAAAGAATTATAAGTCTGTGACATAGTACTGCCTCATCCTTTAAGATAACGGGTGAGAAAACACCTGGATAAACCTAATAGGACATAGAGATTTAAAGGGGAAATAAGAGGACCTTGAAGGAATACTGCCTGGAAGCTAAATCTATGCAGTTTCAAGGGAGTCAACTCCATCCCAGGAGACCCAGGGGTGGGCATATGGTTCAGGCTCGCCCCTACCTTCGTTCCCCTCTCCCATCCACAGGATGGAGAAGTGACCCAAGCTATTCAATAAACTCAGAGGCTTTTATTGAGATTACTGGGCAGGAGCTCATCTTCACCAAAAGGGTTGCCAAGCTATAAATAAGTCTATCTGAGATTCTGAGTGAGAATGAGCCAACACAAAAAGAAAGCAGAACAGAACATGAGCACAAGAGCGAGAGCAAGAGTGAGTCCGAGGATGTTCTCCGAGTGCCAGGCTCCAGCTGTGTCAAAGGGCAGGCTAACTGTGAACTTTCAGGTTCTGTGAGCTACAGCCCCACCCACACTCCCAACATTTGCAGATCTGAGCTGGGCTCTCACATATGCATGGAGAAAGGTTCTGACTGATGGAGGGGCCTCCTTGCACAAGGAGATCAGGAAGCAGTTAGAGCAAGCATGGGAAGCAGGGCAAGAAGGACACACTGCTGCACAAAATGCATGCTGGTCATCACAGAGCTTCATTCTTCTAATGTTCCTCAGGAAGGAAGTCTCTTAAACTCTGCCACACTCAACCTGCCCCAGTGTTTATATTTCTTATCAGGGTACACCTACAATGCCATTTTAAAATTCCATAAAGTGCCTTCTATTCATGAAGACCCCAGAATACCTTCAAGACAACTTTAGGTTCTGCAAGACATTTAAGACAATGCCCACCCCAACACACCCAAGGACTCATGATGAAAGTGCAAGTGTGGTGTCTTGGTCCAATGGGTCACCCCCAAAGTGTTTCTAGGTCCCTTACCTTCATTCATCTGTGTATACACACACACACACACACACACACACACACTCTCTCTCTCTCTCTCTCTACATCGGTTCCTTTTGAGTTTCTTTCTCCCTTTGCGCTGAATCTGACATTTCAGTTTCTTTTTTGTTCTAGATCCACTATGCCAAATCATGACAATTATACTTTCATAGAGTCTGGCAATAAATGATTTAACAATCTGTTAGCAACTACTTTATTGTAATCCATACATTCTAGGGAATGCAGCTTTTCTTCATGGTGGCCCCTTCCAAAAGCCATCTAACTGTATAAGTTAAGTTACCGAAATTCCTGACTGAGAATAAACGCATTAAAATGCAGGATAGGTTACTCATGGATTAACCTTGTCTTAAATAATGCTAACAGTATTTTCTACAGGCTTTAATTTCCTCCCTATAAAATGATGTTTAAAAACGAATCACTGCTTAAATGTACTGATTTGGGCATAAAATACTCACTCCTGACTAGTGGTTTACTTATTTTTTCCAGTTATCTTGTTGAAATCTACTTATTTCAGTGCTGCCCTGTGCCCTGTCCAGCTCATCAGTGGTTCACAACTACTGTCTGTTTTCCATTTATTTAGTTTTTTTACTTGCCCACTAGTAGCCTTTGACAAGGAAAGTCCAATGGCTTTGGGTTTTCTCTGGACAGCAATACAACTGGCTCCCTAGTTCTCATCACAGTACCAGCGGCTTTGCTGAGTGAGCAGCACATAGCAGGAGCTCTGAAATCGAGATTTTGTTTGGTCCTGCTATGATGGGTGTCAAGCACCAACAAGTATGGAACATTTAAATAATTTGCCCAAAGATATAGTGGCAGGCCAGTGTGTTGGCATGAATCTGTTTCTTCACCCTGGGTTAAGACTTCTGATGGCATAGTGGGCCAAATGTGAAATTGGAGCTATGCATACAGTTCAGAGTGAAATCCTTCACAGCTGTACTGTTTATAACCCCAAACCCGAAGCCGGGACTCCACACTAACAACTGTCTTAGGGACAAAAGTCACCCTGTGCCTCTGAGACTATGCCTATTGTCGTCCTGGCCTGTTGGTTAATTCTGTATTAAACAGATGTATGAGACTTCCCTAAAAGGGAAACGTCTTCTTGTCCCTTAATATGACAGCATAAGATACCAATGCCATTATTATGTAATAGATCCAAGGGAAAGCAAGGGGAGGACACATTTGATAAATGTCGTGCTAATTTACTCTTACAGAATCTGGAACTGTCATCTTTTCTAAGCTCCAGTGCCTCTAGATGGTCAGAAGATAAAGGTTGTCTTCTGAGGCTGGAGATGCCAATCTCTGTCCTCTCCAGGACCATGACCAGCACATGTGCCGAAACTCTCCGTTCCATCTTGCCACACATTCTCCAATAGCAGTCTATTCTGAATCATGAGTGACATCTAATGTGACCCTGGGCTGCAAAATGTCTACCCCAGAGCAAAACAGAAAACCGATTTACGTAAAATTAAAAGCTATTTTCTTGGTTCATCACTTGCTTCCTAGTTCCAACTGTAACACATTCTGCCAGAATTATAGGCTACCTCTCTGTCCAGCACTGGGGCATAGAATCTATCTATGCACGACCATGAGGAATAAACATTACAGAAAAATAATGACTTTCAAAGCAGCGGCAGCCTACCAAACACAAGCTACATATGTGTTCACAGATGGAAATGAATGGCTGTTTACCCTCGAGGCCCTATAAGAAAAATGCAGTCACCTTTACAGTAAAATGCAGCTTCCTACTGAACATACAAACTGAGCCTGAAAGAGAGACAGCATGAAACCCCAACAAAGAATCTTAGAGTATCCTGGATTTCTTCGGCGACGCTGGGTCCATTCAAGAATGTACAGGGACTATGGACACCATCTTAAGGCAGTACTTCATCACAAGGTGAGCACTTGAGGTAGAGCCCCAGAATCCACATTAAAAAAAAAAAAAAGGCCAGGCATGGTGGTATATACTTATAATCCCTGTGCAGCGTGATAGGGGGCCCTGGAGTTTGCTGGCTAGTCCGCTTACCCTTTTTGGTGAGTTCCAGGCCAATGGGAAACATTGTCTAAAAAAATTAGATGGGCAGCCAGGCAGTGGTAGTGAACGCCTTTAATCCTAGCACTCAGGATGCAAAGGCAGGTGGATCTCTGAGTTCAAAGCCAGCCTGGTCTTCGGAGCGAATTCCAGGACATCCAGGGTTACACAGAGAAACCCTGTTCTTGGGGGTGGGGGAAGTGGGCTACTGGTCCTGAGGAATAACACATGAGGTTAGCACACGTGCACACACCATGAAGATCCTGCACAGCCTAACTCCAGCACCTATGAGATCATGGATCAAAGCAGGGAGAGGCTGCTTAGTTCTTTGTTGGATGAGTCACACACTAGAGCTGAGTGACACCATGTCATATGTAGAGCTAGAGGCACATTTAGTGATGTCAGAAGTTCAGTGTTCATAAATGGAACAAAATGAACAATACAGATGTTGTCTGTCAGTGGGTTCCACAACACAGCAAAGTATATGTATTCAGGATCCAGCTATTCTGACCATTTCCTGGATGCAACAAATAAGGGCTCACGTTCCCTGTCAGAGCACCCCAGAATGACAGGAAGTCATCCTAAGTTTCCTGTTGAGAGATGCCAGCCAGTATTGACAAAAGCTTACTAGCCTCCTACTGAGATTCTGTGGTTTAGCACTTTGTCAAAACAGGATACTATTTAAATTAAAAAATTTACTGATTCAAGTTCAAAAAAACCCTGCTTTGCTGTTTTTATAACCAAATTCGTGGGTGGGGAAACTTTGACCTTTTTAAAAATGTATTTTTTTTTTATTGGTACCTTTTATGGCTCTGAGAAGACACTATATTTAGCAGGCTAGTTTTGAGGAGGAGGACACTGGAGCCAGATGACTATCACTTTCTATGAATTACTGTACATGTGAAATCATGGGCTCGTCACATTATGCAAAAGTAACTCATGTGAAACAAACAAAAACATCTGTTTGCATACGAAAATGTTGTAAAATCTTTGTGGGGAAAAAAAGGGGAAGCACACACTAAGGCAGCCACAGCATAATGAGATGGCCATGTGAACCTGTTCAGTATGCAAAAGTTTTCTTTCCTTTTCTTTTTTTTTTTTTCTGTAAGAAAATAAGGTTAAGCCAGGACGTAAGAGTATGTATGGTCAAGAGAGCAAAGCAGGCAGGACATGGTAGAGCACACCCATAATCTCATCAAGTAGGAAATAAAGACAGAACTGTTGAATTCCAAGCCAACCTGGGCTACGGAGTGGGACAGCCCAGTGGGAGCAGCCAAGGTTCTGGAAAGCAATGGGGCTTCTGTTCATAAGTAGAAGAGCAAATTAATCCCCCTCTGCCTGGAGGCTTGCCCATTTGCTGTCCCCTCAATCTAAAGTATTCTGCCCAGAATACTCTCTTCCCCAAGGTCTCTACCCAAGGGTCATCTCATCAGAGAGGCCTGCCACCACTATTGTTTCTACTTGGACGTTTAGCTTACCAGTATAATGTTCCATGAGAATTGATCTTGGGGGCTGGCAAAAAAAACCTCAGGGAATAAAGACACTTTCTGCAAAGCCAGACAACATTGAGTTCTAGCCCCGGGCCCCACAGGGTGGAAAGAGAACCAAGTCACGTGAGTTANCATCAGGGCCTCCACAAGAATGTGGTGGCATGTCCCCAACAGACAAACTAAAAAATGAATGAAAGTAAGAAGTAAGTTTTTTAAGAGAATATAGTCCTGGGCAGGGGAGATAACTCAGATAGAAAAGTGCTTGCCTTGCAAACTTGAGGACTGAGTTAGATTCCCCAGGAGCTATTTTTAAAAAGCCAGGTGTGTGTTCTTACTATCCCAGTGCTAGGACTCACTAGCCAAATCTGTAAGTCGTAGATCCCAAAGGGAGACCCTGTCTCAAAAGAGCAAAATAAACAGATCCCAAGGAATGACATCTGAGGTTTCCTCTGGCTTCCTACAAGAATGTAATGTCCCCAAGTCCAAGAACCCTATCTTATCTGGAGCTTACCCTAGGCTCCTGGTAGAATGGTTAGACCAACAGCTACCGAATAATTCCTTAGATTCTAAGTAGGGAATCTCAAGTGTTCTTCATCTTCTACTTGTCTACGTAAGGACTGACATTGGCAAGACCCTAAATGAATCATTGCCAAAGAGATAGCAGGATATACTCATCTATTTTGCAGGAGTCATTTTGGGGCTATCTTGGCAGGTCTCAGAGTTTTGGGAGTGAGTATATAACTTCCGATGCAAACATCACAGGACCACAGAGAATTTAAGAAAGAAATCCAAGCCACCAAATATCTTGGCACAATGTAGTTTGTCATTGGTCACTTCTTGTTAGTCACAGGCAAATCTTTCAGTGAGGAGCATAATGCTTGGCCAATAGCCTTGAACCAGCAGTGCTCACCCAGGGCTCAGGTCACATGTTTGTCATTAACTTTGTTTTCTGCCTAGCACAGCTGAGAGAAGTGAGGCATTGCAAGCTATGAGACTCGCTCATGCAGTCAGTGACTCTAAATAAGGCTGGTGAGGAGGTTAGGAATGGTGAACCAGCCTTCAAGACAGGGCTACTCCATGTGAGCAGGAAGTATGGCAGCAACATGGGCATGTGAGTGGCTAGGCTAGGTGTGCTTGCAAACTGCGATGGTGTGGACACATGCCTTCCGAGGGCCAATGTGTTAAAGGCTTGGTCCTAAGCCTGGCACTGCTGGGAGTTGATGGATCTTTATGAGGTGAGGCCTAACCTCTAGGTCATTGGCCCTAGAAGGAGAGACTATAGGGTACTCATCTCCTTCTCTTCTTACTTCTCAGTCATGGGGTGGATGGCTTGCTTCGTCACAGACTCCCACGATGCACTCAGGCCCCAAAGCAATGGAACTCCCCAAATATCGGATGAAACATTCACAATTCTGAAACCCCCTCCCCACTTTCTGTTTGTTTTTGCTTTCAGATAGGGACTCACTATGTGGCCCTGGCTGGCCTGGAACTCATTGTGTAGATCAAGCTGACTTCAAACTCATAGAGATCTGCCTGCCTCTGCCTCCTGGGTGATAGTACAGAGTGTATGCTGTATTGCACCACACTCCTCTCTTTATGTTAAATAGCTTTGGTATTCATCATGCGAAGGAGAGCTAATAGTCACAGAAAGCCTGAGCCACTACAGGGGAGGCAAGATGCTGTTCCAAGATATCAGGCAAGCATTAGAGTGGAGAGGCCCGCGCCATCACAGAATGAGCCATCTCAGAAGTGGGAGATCCTGTCGTCCTAGTCACACCTCAGTCTTAACTATCCTATAATCTCAAGACATACCCCAAGCCAGAACCACTCAGAGAAGTTAACCCCAAGTCTCAGATCCACAGGACTGTGCAAAATACTAACTGTTGGCATTGTTATTCTAAGAATTAAGGTCTGTGGTAACTCAGAGTATCAGAACCTCATAATGGGGTATAGGTGGACCACCTAGCTTGTGGTCAATTCCCTGGCTTTAGGACTACCGACCTGTTACTCCAGTCTCCCTAGGGGCTCCTTGCTGCGCATAGATACAAAAGCTGAGCTCCAGCTCTCAAACGGCAGCTAGGTAAGTACACAAAATGTACACCAGGATACACAGCCACAGAGGATGAAGAATAAAGACTGGCCTGATAAATAACAAATACATAAAGAATTCCTGAAGCCTAAAGATGGTGGGTGTATTTGCAGAAGAGACTCATGGATGAGCTAAGGGGGACAGACCATCTCCAGCCTGCAGCAAGGAAGGGAAGAAGCCGTGCCATGTTCTTCAGGGGCCAGGCTGTGGGGACTATGCAAGCTGCTCTGGCTTTATTCTATTGTTGTGTTTCTGGGGAAGTTGCAAGTTGCAACTTAATTGAAAATTTCCAGGTTTCTTAACCTTTGCAACAAACCCTCACAAGTGTTAACCACTGTGTGTACAATCAAAATGGTCTAGCCTGTGGGCCCGTTCATTTGTAATCACTAAGAGAACATCAATTACTCAGCCTTGAGTCTCTCAGCAGCTTTATTCTCATTATAAAATAAAGACCCAAATCCACACTTCCCCCAGGCAATTCCATTTCTTAATCATCTTTTACATTCTTCTGGAAAGTTCCATGTTTTGTTTTATTTTGAAAACAGTATTGTCTTGTGTGTATCAAAGCGGTCATGATGGTTGTTATGGAACATGTGCCCAGTTTTCATAAATGAAGTAAATAATGTGGTAATGCAGAAGTGAAAGACTGAAAGTCTTGCAGGTGCAAAGAGAACTCCCTGAAGGGGAAAATGTCACAGGGCAGCGAAGAGTGACATTTCACTCAGTTCCCAAGAAAAGCCAATCACCTCTGACTAGATGGCCTCATGAAAAGAAGTCCATAGTCCAAGTTTCCCTTCCACAAACAGTAAGGCCCCAGAACAAAGAAAGAAAGAAAATCAGTGTATGACTTGCTCCTCAGAGAGGGGGCTCTGGAGGGATATGAGGGACCAGCCACCTCAAATGTGACCTTCACCCTCACAGGAAGCGATGGTCCTGCAAGGCAGGTGAACTATCCATGTAGGTAGTTTTTCTTTGGCTGTATGATCTCCAGTTTATCTGGCATATGTGAATGATCTGATGATCTGGACATGGTAACNCAGTAATGACCACACTAAATGGAACTGACTCTGAGACGCATGTCAGGGTGGACCACTGGCCCACATGATACTGAAGAGTTTCACAGTTGTATAATATTCCACTTCTTCTTGTACAGCTTGATGAAACATCTCACCCACAATTACCATCCTACTGATTCCCAGAGTACTGGATGCATAAGAAGGTGACATTTTGAGTGTTACATGCTTGCCTTTGTGCATGTGTGTCCATGTTTGTGTGTACGTGTGTGTTTGTGATTAGTCTGGATTAACCCTCCAATGCAATGTGATGGGTAGGCTTATCTACCTCAGAGAATCTCAAAAAATGAGCTCACTTGGATAGGGTCCCTTGGCTCAGTAAGTAACAACCACTGAATTTACGTAGATCTGACTCAAGAAACTTAAATGGAGTAAAAATCACTGCCTCATCAGCACCTCAAGTCAAAGAGGACAATGCCAAGTCTTTTCCTCGTCAGTCAACATATTTAACCAACGAACTTAGTGCCATGGTTATATGGCTATTATTACCAAAAGAAATGTAAACTAACCATCAGTTATTAACTGTAAATCTTTTTCTAAATGGAAATAAAATTATCAATTTGATCACTGTTAATAAAAGATCAGTAACCCTTCCTCTTACACAGCTATGTAAGATACATAGCTATGAATACTTAGAAGGAAAGGCAAAGAACTCAGGCAGGTGGTGGTGGTGGGCCAGTCTTTCTGTAGACCCAGAGTGTAGTATGGGTAGAAATTCAAGCCTGAGGTCCTCTTCTGAGTGAGGGGAGGCTGCCCTCAGATGGGAGGCTAGGGTTTAAAGAGTTTTTTCTTAGTAAGAGAGATAACTTTTCAAATTTCCTTTTGAACTTCTGATTTCCATCTAAAATCTGCACAAATAAAATAATTGTCAGTTTTTCAAAGGGTCCTTGCGGTTCACTGTGGAGGAAGGGGTTTGGCTTGGTTTCCACAGCTTTAAGTTTTTCTTATTTAGAGAGAAAATATGAGCCCCTGGGGAGAAAATGGAGGTAGTAGATGTTCTCAGGACTTCCAGAAATACTGTCTGTGCTGAGAACAATACAGTGAACGGGGAGTAAAGGGAAACACACGTGGGAAGGAGTGAGACAGGGACAGTTCAGAGAAGCATGGAAAAGCAAGCCACATCAGAAGAAAACACTTCAGGCTAGAAGTGTGTCAGCATTTGTCTAGCACATGTGAGGCCCTAGGTTCAATTCCCCCAAAAGAGACTTCCCTACCACATCTTTCAGCAGGAGGACTTAATTATCACATTGTTTTAAAAGGAAAAAAAAAATTCAAGAATAGCACTTGTCCCATAGAGCTTTCTACAATCATGGAAGTGTTCTCTATCTATATTGTCCAAAAACAGTAGCTGTCAGCCACATGTGGTTATTAAAAGGTAAAAGAAAATGTGGCTGGAAAAATGATTCTTTGGTAAAGAGTACTTGACTTGCAAAGGACTGTGGTTGGTTCCCAGCATCCACATAGAGGCTCACAACCATATAAACTCTAGTGCCAGAGCATCTAACACTCTCGTCTGGTCTCCATGGATACCAGACATGCACACAGTACACAATACATGCATGAGGCAAAACACATACTATAAATTAAAAATAAATAAATCTTTTAAAATATTTTAAAAATAAGGTAGAATAAAAATTGACATTTTAGTTCAGCCTCTGTGCTAGCTACATTTTAAGCACTCTGCTTGCGTGTTTCTCCGCAGCTCTCTATGCTAACATCCATTAGAGCGTTTATGGCATTGTATTGTAATTGTTTCTGCTCAGTTCAACCCTTATATGAGGATGTCAAAATACCAAGATCTGGACTAAGGCACTGAGTGGGTACACTATGTAGTAACTACTTAAGGGTTAGTGTGAGCAGGCAAGAGGAGAGATGGATGAGTGAGGGAAGCACTAATCCACTCTCTATTCTCATGTTTACTTCCAGGGGCTTTGTTCTCTGAGAGAATCCTCATACTTATACCTTTTATAATGTGTATGTGTGTGTATGTATGTATGGTTTCTGTGTGTGTCTTTGGGTGTGTCATTTTTGTGTGTCTTTGTGTGTGTGTACGGTATGTGTATGTGGTATATGTGTGTGTCTGCCTGTGTGTCTGTGTCTGTTTGTGAGTGTGTGGTTTCTGTGTGTGTCTTTGTGTGTCTGTGTGTGTGTGGTGCTGGAATAGAACCCAGGGTCTCAAGCAGGCTGAGCAACTGCTGTAGCACTAAGCTGAGCTACATCCTCAGCCTTCAGAGCTTAAACTTGCACCAAATTTTAATAATAAATAGAATCCTTAATCTGGATGATCAATCATCATGTGAATTATAATCAAATGAGACCAGCATCAATAGTCTTTGTATAAAACAAAGGCTGTGGTCTTGATCCCCAAAGCATAATCCACCATGGCTTCCTGACTCTGTCACATCTTTTCCCAAGTCAGGTTTAAGAAATTGTTTGATATTTTTAAATGTGTTTTTTAATAAATCTAGTAAGCTTCTGGTTTGCCTACATCCCTTTTCTCAATGATGTACCCGAGACCCAACTCTTGTGTGGAGACCACTCAATTTTGCTAAAACAATAACAACAACAACAACAAAAACCCAAACCAAAACAAAAACAAACAAACAAACAAACAAAAAAAGCTATGGCAGTGAACAACTGAGTTCAGAGGAAATATTCCAAAAAACTTACTTGTAGGCAGGGAAATCTCAATCTCCAATAATTTTACTTTCCAGGAACTGTTATTCTTCTCTCAATTTAACCCCTGACCTTTAAAAAAGTAACAACTTGATTGGCTTGTCTGTCCTACCAAAGGCGAAGAGGGCCCAGCATTGGCCCATGGGTCTGCTTACCAATGCCTGTTCTAAAGACCTGTTCTCTTATTAAAGGTTTCTTTGGGGTTGGGGATTTAGCTCAGTGGTAGAGCTAGGCAAGTGCCTAGCTAAGCGCAAGGCCCTGGGTTCGGTCCTTAGCTCTGGAAAAAAAAAAAAAAGTTCCTTTAAGACACTAACCCAGGAGCTGGAGGAGACAGTGAGTACAATGCTTACTGAGTAGGGACTGTCTCTTATACACATCTAGATGTGTATAAGAGACAGGCCCTGGGTTCGGTCCTTAGCTCTGGAAAAAAAAAAAAAGGTTTCTTTTTAAAGTTCACAGGTCATTGGGTCACACAGTCACTGGGATATGAGGACATTAGCAGAAGCTAGCCCCTCAGCAAGGAAGGTGAGGAATATGAGAGCTTTAGAGTCTAGTAGATCCAAGACCCATCAGGAACCACACCAGGGTGGACAAGGTGAGGGCGCACTGGGAAGCCTCAGGAGGTATTAGGGTCCTCTGATTAAAACAGCTTCCTCCAGACTCCTATCAGCCAAAATCCTAATCTATGTAAGAGTTTCAGCAAGGTCTTAATCATGTCTTTCCTCTGTAGCTACACTGCACTCTTTCCAATTAAGCATTAATATATTGTGTTGGAAATGACACTGTACACAAAATGGTGAGGCTCCTAAAATACATTCCGCAAGCCAGAGTTCTAAATAGTGTTGTGCAGACAGTGAACTATATTTTCTTTCTTTCTTTTTTTGGGGGGTGGAGGGTAGGAGTGGTGGTTCGAGACAGGGTTTCTCTGTGTAACAGAGCCTTGGCTGTCCTGAACTTGCTCTGTAGACCAGGCTGGCCTGGAACTCACAGATATCTGCTGTCTCTGCCTCCAGAGTGCTAGGATTAAAGCCGTGTGCCACCATGCCCAACCTGAACTGTTTATTTTTAAATTCATCTGTGCATATTTTCAAAATTACAGCTCTCCAAGTTGTCTCTGAAATGTTCAATCTGCTGTCAATAAGTCAATATATGTATGTGTGTGTGCGTGTGTGTGTGTGTGTATGTGTGTATGATATCTCTCTTGTAGAACTCCAAATGGAAAATTGTGTGGCTAAAAAAAAAATGCAAGGAAAAGATTAGCTGCTTGCTGTTAGACAGTAGGTATTTAGGCTTCACACAGCCTGTGATACCTTAAGGAACCACTGTCCTAAACATTGCATGGATCTCACAGGATACAGCACTGTATAATGATATTACTTGCATCTGCTCAGTTCAAAAACTGCAAAGCCGAAGTGGAAGACTAAAGAAGCTTGTATTAGAAACAAACATAAGGAATAGGGTTGACCTCTACCAATATGGCAGACACAGAAATCTAAGCCCCCAGTATGTCTTCCTGACTCCATGGTGCTGTTTTGTGTTTTTTCTTTCTGCATTTTGCACAATGAGCAGAGCAAGTATTTGTTTCTAGAGCACCAGCACAAGGAAAGTCCTGGACAAACTCAGAGTCTGCCCTGCAAACAGCGCTCAAGTTCTCAGTTGACATATGCCTTACACTAGCAGCCAGGTGTGACACTGAGATGTGGGCCAGGCTCAACACTTACCTGAAAGGTTATCAAAAAACTCAGACAGAAAATCAGGTAAGTGAATTTTATCAGAACACAGTAG
>LZPO01008402.1:54813-68594 GCA_001675575.1 Neotoma lepida | reverse complement strand
ACTGTTTGGACTAGAACCCCAGTGGCCACTCCCAACCTTTCATCTGTATAAAGGTGATAAGATCAAGAGGAGTCTGGAAGAGCAAGGGTGGGGGCCATTAGAAGGGCATCTCGTAGTAAAGACAAGTGGTGGCAGACAGTGGCCGGGTAGGTAAAGGGCCCCTTGGGAGTCTCTCTAACTGCATGGTATAGAGACTTGGCTAAAATGGCAAAGTTAGNGATCCAGTGATGGAAGAATCCCATCAGGCACAAAAATGAGAGAATCTGGTCTGCAGTGGTCGGAAGCTGTAAATCCTGGAGGGCTTGGACCCTGTCAGAGATGAGGGTCTTAGGACTTGGGCTGAGTTGAACACTCAAATATATCACAGTGGGAGAGCATAGCTGGGCCTTAGATGGGGAAACACGATATCCCAGGGAGCTGAGGTAGTTCAGGAGTGAAGAGGTGGCCTGCTGGGACAGAGGCAGAGTAGGACTATAAAGAAGGAGATCNTCTACGTATTGGAGGAGTGTGGTAGGTGGAGAGATCTCGAGCCAGGGCTTGGCCAAAGAAATGGGGACTGTCCCGAAAACCCTGTGAGAGNACAGTCCATGTAAGCTGCCTGGAGGACAGGGTGTCGGGGTCCTCCCAGGTGAAGGCAAAGAGGAAGTATGAGTCAGAGNGTAAAGGGACAGTAAAGAAAGAGTCTTTTAGGTCCAGAACANTAAAGTGGGAGGTGGCAGGAGGAATGTTAGACAGGAGGTTGTAGGGGTTGTTAACCACTGGGTGAGTTGGAATAACTGCCTCATTAGTGAGGCGGAGGTCTTGAACTAAATGGTAAGCCCCCCGGAGGACTTATGTACAGCAAGAATGGGTGTTTTGCAGGGTGAGTAGATAGGTATTAAAAGTCCCTGAGATAAAAGGCAGGGGATAATAGGCTTAAGGCCTTGGCGATGGGTTTCAGAAATAGGAAATTGGGGTCTGGAAGGGAAGGAGGAAGAGTCCTTAAGCCGAATTAGAACTGGCTGGTGGTGAGTAGCCACCATTGGAGTTGAGGTATCCCACACTTGGGAATCTATAGGATAAGGGAGGGTAGGGACAGGACAATCTGGGGTAGGGACCTGTGAGGCTATTAAGGGGAGAAGAAAATGGGACTCATGAGAGGATGTAGGGGCCAAGGTGAAGGTGGCCCCAAAACGGCTGAGAATATCTACCAAGTAGAGGTGTGGGGCAAGTAGGTATAACCAGAAAGGAGTGTAAGAAAAATCTCCCTTCGAGAATGCAGGGAAGTGTCAGGATCTTAAGTGGGAAGGAAGGGATCCCTTCCACTCCCATAACAGAAATTGGCAAGGGAACTCTAGGGCCCGAGTGAGATGTGAGAACAGAATAGGTAGCTCCCATGTCCAAAAGAGAGTCAATGGACTTTCCTGCTACCTGCAGCATCACCTTAGGCTCAGAGAGGACAATGGTAGTCATCGAGTCTAGGCCCCGTAAATCCTCCACCAGGCTTGAGAGTTCAAAGGCTGGAAGGGTCTCAGTTGCCGATGTTGGTGAGGCTGGACCTCTGTGACATAGCACAGAGGTTGAGCCCACACGGGGGCACTACGATTTCCAGTGCCCAGGCTGTTGGCAGACAGGACACGGCCTCTTGGGCAGCTGGGGGTCAGGGCAATACCNTGACCAGTGGCCCTGCTTGCCGCATTTGAAGCAGGATTTTGGCAGAGGTGACTCAGGCCGAGCTCTGTCAGGATGGAGCCTTGTGACCAACTCCCCTAGTCCCCCTTGTAGGGGCCCTGGTGGCCTCAGGGCAGCTGCCAAGTCTTGGGCTTGGAGCGTAACCTTGTGTTGTAGCCTTGTCTTTCGGGATGACTCNGCTATCTCCTTTCGAGCATTAGAAACTTTAAAAGCCATTTTTACCAATTCCTGTAGGGGAGTTTGAGGGCCCTCTTCAACCTTTTTTAATTTTTTTTAAATATCTGGTGCTGACTGAGTTTGAGAAGAAACTGGGGAAAATTTGGGGCATCAGGCCAGTGTGTAGAAGGAGACCAGGCTGTAGGTTGAGGCATTGGGGATAGAGATGAGCAGAGGAGAGGGGAGGACCNGAAGGCGGGTAAGGAGGAGGAATTTGGCCAGTGAATGAAATAGGTGGCCCCACAGGAAGGGGTTGGNTAAGTACAGGTCAGGGAAGTGGGGGAAAAGCCAGTGTCTCTGGCGCCATGATGAGGGAGGAATTTTCAGGATCCCAGTTCCCAGATAGGTGGGAATCTGGCTTCGAACCACAAGTACCCATTTTACAAGTCTGTGCCAGAGACTGGAAGCCTAACANGGAGGAAATTTTAGGATCCCAGTTCCCAGATAGGTGGGAATCTGGCTTCGAACCACAAGTACCCATTTTACAAGTCCATGCCAGAGACCAGAAGCCTAACACAATGTGTCCAATGTGGAAGGCTCTGGGTCAAAAACTGGGGGGTGTGGGAAAATTTCCTTCAACAGAACGTCTTCTGGAGAAGGGGTCCCACAGAACAAAGGCAGCCCCCGGTTCCAGAATAGGTCGGGTGGACCAAAGGAGCCCTCCACTCCAGTAAGGGTCGGATGGAGTGGAGGCAGTCCCCTGTTCCAGTAAGGTTCGGGTGAAATGGAGGCAGCCCCCCACTCCGGTAAGGGTTGGGTGAAGCAGAGGCAGCCCCCCCACTCTGGAAACAGAGGCAGCCCCCCACTCCAGTAAGGTTCGTGCCTAGTGTGGCAGGACACCCTGAAAATCAAAGAGGCCCTGGACCTCCTAGGCAATGACTTGTAAAAGAGACTTACCCAGGGAAAAGTTGATGTCAGTCTGGCTGAGAGGAGGTGTGGGGGAGGGGGTGTTTTTCCACCACTCGGCCCTGGTCCAGTGGGGAAAAAATCAGCCCCCCTTGGTAGAACCTCCAGATGATAAGTTTCTCTGCCAGCNCAGCAATCAGAGTCAGACCAAGTTAGAAAAGGCCAGGTTTAATGCACAAAGGTTCCAGGGTGATTCTCCGGNCCCACAGACAGGAGATAGGGTGAGAGACCAGAGGGAAGAGAGCGTCTAGTCTCCGGGATGCTGCTTAAATAGGCCAAGGGAGTGGTCTTGGCCTTTCTGGGGAGGAGCTGTGTTTGGCGGGCTCTGAAGGGTTCAGCAGCTTTCGGCCCAGTGCTGGCCTGCTGCACGGGCTGCACATGGCCCAGGAGTCCCAGCCGCTTGAGGTGTGGGTGGTGCTGGGGGTGGAGCCTGAACAGCACAGGAAGCTGCATCTGGAAGACCCCTGGGGTAAAGAGCAGCTCTGCCAGTCACCTGGCAGCTGGGAATTGTCCACCAAGAGCAGGATGCCAGGGGCTGAGGTGGAGCTCCTACGAAACACATAGATTGCATGATCACACTGCTTACAAATTACGTGATCATGCAGCACACAGATTGTGTAGGATGTAAGGCCCCTTGCTTGGCTACTGAACTGCACATGTGCAGTCATTTATCTGGGGGAGTGGCCAGGAATTCCAACAGCTGAGGTCAGGCATGCATCAGGGATGTCCATGAATGGAGGCTTGTAGAGAGATCATTCAGTGAAACTGTGAAGTTGAAGCCTAGATTGCCTTGGAGAACCCAAGATGTTAGAGATGCAAGTTTCCTGCTGAGGAGAGCTGCTAACAGGGAGTGAATCAGCCCAAGAGAAGGAAGTATGTTGCAGTCAACAAAGCTGTAAGNGTTGGAGATCTGAAGAGCACTTTGACATCAGACATGGTAATGCAGAGTTTAGAGTTTGCCCAGATGGTTTTCTGTCTTGCTTTGGTCCAGTATTTCTTTGCTATGCTCCCTTCCCTGCATTTTGGAATGGTAACATATATTCTCTGCCATTATATGTTGGAAGTATGTGATCTAGTTTTGGGTTCTGATTTTTTCAGGTGATTAGAGTTAAGAGATTTCATGAATCTCAGAAAAGACTTTGGACTTTGGACTTTAAAACATTGTTGTGACTGTGATAGACTATGAGGACTTCTGAAGTTGGACTAAATAAATTTTGCATTATGATATTTTTACAAGTTTTGGGGGCTGGAGAGTGGGTTGTGGCAGTTTGAATTTAACTGGCACTCTTAAGCTCATAGGGAGTAGCACTATCAGGAGGTGTGACTTTGTTGGAGTGGGTATAACCTTGTTGGAGGAAGTGTTTCATTGTGGAGGTGGGTTTGAGGTTTTCTATGATCAGGATACCACCCCGTGTCTCAGTTGATTTCCTGTTGCCTGCAAGATATAGGACTCTCAGCTCCAGCACCATGTCTTGCTGCATGCCGCAATGCTCCCCACCATGATGATAATGGATTGAACCTCTGAAACTGTAAGCGAGTCACCCTCAATTAAATGTTTTTATAAGAGTTGCCATGGTTGTGGTATCTCTTCACATCAATAAAAACCCTAAGACAGTTTCTTTCTTTTAATTATATTTAACAAGAAACTATATTATTTTTATATTTTATTCAGAGTTCAGAACACAAGGTTCACTTTCTCTTTGCAACCTCATGTACCTGTAATTCTTCTTAAACTCACTAATTAAAAGTGAATTTTAATTAGATTAAAAGAAAACTGCCAATTGGGATATCTGTTTCCCAACTGCAATAAGCATGGTATTTTAATACCAAGTAAGTAGTTTGAACTTTTATCGTATTTCTCAGGAAAGTAACAATTTTCTATGGTGTGTTTATATCTTTAAAATATTTAGGGATGGAGGATAATTTCCTTGAAGGATGCACTGTGAATGGAGAGCTGCTTATCCCTTTCTCTACAGAATGTAAACTTGGCCAATCCAGAGAGGCACAAAGGAAGTAGGCTCAAGCTTGATTNAGATCTGTTAGGTCTAGTTTTCAAGGGTTGATGCTTTAGAAAACAAGGTTTAATGACATNTCCTAGCAAATTATGTTGCACCACTTCTTCTATGCCTTTAATGTCTCTNGTCCAATTAGTTCGTTCAAAATTATTCATTTGTGAATGTGTATGAACAGCAGTGCTACTGCCTTCCTTTCAAACACACATGCACTTGAGTAGTAATGTGTCCCAATAGGTCTGTCTCTTCCAGAAGTTATTATGCCCATCTATTAAAACAAGAAAAAGCACCCATACTATTCCGACATAGTGAGATAAATGAGAACATATAGAAATACAAGTGTTGAGGGTTTCCTGNCTGGGCATACAATATAACACATGATTATAAAATGAAACTTGGTACTGTATCAGGAACACAGAAAAAGCTTATATAAAATTCTTTGTCAAGTAGCTCTACATTTTAATCTTTAAAAATTATCTTCAGTGTAAATGCAATAGTTAAAGAACTATTATGTGAATTCATTGCACAGAAAAATAATTTTATGAGACATAAATAGAACAACTATATACAGCTATCACAAAACCAATGGATCATATAGTATTGAGGTCACAGTTCTTTTGCACTTTGCTGTAGAGTAATGCATGGTAATTCTACCAAGATACAAAAGAAGAAANTANAAAGGAAAAGACATGGTGCTTTATCAGGGTGGATCTCCTTCAGTCATTAGAAATATTTACTCGACAAAAGGAATTTTAATCCTAAGAAAAGTATTTGGAAATTCTATAAATCCTTTAACTAAATTTACTTGTGAAATCTTTCCTGCATTTTTTTTTAGTTGTCCATATATATGTTTTGTTCTGAACTACTGGAGAATAGTTTAAGATACATAATAAATTAAATATATTTCTTAGTAAAGACAAATAACTTTCCAGAATAAGAGTGTTTAGCTCAGTGAGTCATTTTATATTTTTCCAGACAATCAACCTCACCTACAGCCCAACAAACAGTAAGAATCAGGAAATTAGAATTATATGGTATCAGAGTAGTTTATCAAGTCATTGTTGTGATCACTAGAGATGTGCAATACAAGATTTGTGACATACTTTCTGTTCTGTTCCTTGGACTCCTTTATCTACAACAGTTCTTCAGGCTCTTTTATTTTTCATAATTATGTTAACTTTGAAAGATATAGATATTTTGTGAAAAGTCCACTGTCTTGGAGAGTTTAATGGCTCTAATTTATCAGATTCAGATGACCCATATTTAATAGAATTGCTACAGAAATGCTGTTGTGAGGGTAAGGTATCTCAAATGCATCATCTTTCAATCCTACTCATGACAATTTTGGTCAGGTAGTTAAAATGGTCTTTGAATTGTTAGAATTTTTGCTTCTGCAGTTTGAAAACATTTATTTGTAGATATTTTCAAACTTTTTTCTAATCCTTATCAAACTCTACTCATTAGGTTTGATATTAATTTGTGATCCTTTCTTCAAACACACACAAAGTATAAATAAATATTTCTTTAAATAATTTCAAGAAAGTTAAATTTCTGGCTTCCAAGTGTACTTGCTAAAAAGCCCCTCTTCTCCTTAGGATGCACAGTGCTGTAAGCAATGACACACACAATTACACATGAAATATGGGTGGCATGAGCAATAACAAAAATTAAGAGCATTTAGTGAAAAGAAGTGAGATAAATTTCAGAGAAATAAGACCATAGGAGAAGAGACAGAGCAAAGAAACTGTGCCTGCCGTAAACAACTCATGAGACAAGAGTGACAGGTGTAAAAATAAATAGGAGCAAACTACTGAAAATGAAATAAATTCTTAAAGGGCTGAAGGAGCTTTCCTGATAACGAAGAGTCACAAGGTGTTCCTGACAAACAGGAGTCAGAACACATTGGGNAGGATTTGGGGGATGGAGAGGTGTTATGTGGAGNGATAGGAAGGGAAAATGGACAAGTGGCATATCTTTGTGACTCTGTTGTNGAAATGGTTGGATGTCATTTGNGATAAAGTAGGACTCATTCATCTGGCAGCTTACTCTTTTTTCTCACATAAAGAGAAGTATAATTGTTGCTGGGAGAGTGCTAGTAAATCCTCCTTTCTCTTTGTCTTAACCATGTATCTTATAGCTTCAGGGTAAATATAAGCCAAGGGCTTTGACACTGTGAGAAGTTCAGGATCCTACCTTCTTTTCCTGTAGGATTTTCTGATGATATAATACAAAATTATACTATCACTGAAAAAAAGAGAAGGAAACGTGTCCTCATCCTTAGGGCTTAGATATAATGTCCAGGATATAATGTCCAGGATATAATGAAGGATGGAGTTATTATAAGACTCAAAGAGATGTGTTCTTCCCTATATTAAGATGGTTTATGACTTTCCTCAGCAACGGATAGCTTGGAAAGTAGAATCCATATCTCATCATGAATATCTCTGGCCTTAGTTTGAATAAGGGCAGAATACAAGTTTCCAAAGCTTTTGCTTTGCAAATCTCTATAACTTCTCAATGATGCTTAGAAGAGAGAAATTGTGGTAAGTATGGAATGACTGCAGATTTAGAGAAGCAAGGACATTAAAGGTATAGGCAGGATCATCTCTGTTTATCTGGAGAAACTCTTTCTGAACTAATTTAAAGTCAAATTTCCTTCTTATTAGTGAGGTAGAGCTGAACTATGAGAGTTGATAAGAAAGATAGCAATTATGAGGAGATAAGGAGAGATGATTATCAGAGCCACACATAGAGAAAAATTAAACTGTTTAGACTAAAGTCAGAGACTGCTCATTTTTCTTGGGGAATAATATTTATATAGATATACAGGTATCACATTACCTATCAATATATTTATGTATTTAGGAAACTTGTCATNTAAATGCTTTACAAGTTTCTACACAACCTTTATGAACTGTTTTATTACAAAATTATTTAATTATAACATAACAGTACTCAAAATCTTACATAAATCATGGCAATGTACTTTACACATGTGACTATTTTAAAGTATCCCCATTTAGAGCTTTAATTGTCTGATAATCTAAGAAAAGATCAACNCCTGGGAGCTTTCAGGTACAGCTAATGCCTTTTTAACTTTCAAATTCTGTTAAGCTTCTTTTCTCCTTCATTTTGGAAGTATGAACAAAGAAATTCAAAACTGGTAGCCAGTTTTTGCAGAGTGTTNCCCCCCTCAATATTTGAGTTAGTATATTTTTTATAATAGTCTTTACAATAAAGTAAAGTATGTGTGTGGAAAAAGTCAATTGTTAAGCANAGACATGCAAATTAGCCATCTAGATGGAGCACCATTGTCTTGCCCAATATTTTTCTCAATGATTTTTATTGTCTCATAATGAATCTTCATCCTTTAGNCTCTTCATTGTTCCNGTATAATTGATCAATCCTTATGTTCTCTCAAACGGGCAATTANGTTGAATTGAGAGAAAGAAATGACAAAAGCCTTTAGTGCTCTATCCAAGAGCCAAGACAATTATTTTGGAAATCATTGCTAAAATAATGAACTGCATGAACATGAATTTACCTAAGGCGATTCTTTCACAAGATAATATCTAGAATAATTTTGCTCCATTTTGATGGTGCCAATGTATGCTAGGTTGACTTAACTTAATCATATATATCTAAAATATTTTTTTAACATGTGATCAACATAAAATTATTAATGGAATATGAAAATGGTAGTTAGTTTTTGTTAACCTGGTACAAACCTACACATATCTGGGGAGAGAAAATCTCACTTCTAGAATTGCCTCCATAAGATTCTCTTGTGTAATATATATATATATATATATATATATATATATATACAGTTAATTTGAATGTGATTGCCCCATAAGCTCATAGGAAGTGGCACTATTAGGATGTGTGTGGCTTTGTTGGAGTAGATGTGGCCTTGTTGGAGGAAGTATGTCACTGTGGGCTTTGAGGTCTCCTTTGTTCAAGCTTCATTCAATGTGATGCTCAGCACTTCTTTTTGTCTTTGGATCAAGGTGTAGCTCCTTCTCCATTCTCAGCTCCTTCTCTAGCATTATGTCTGCCTGCATGCCACCATTTCCCACCATGATGATAATGAACTAAACCGCTGAGATTGTAAACCAACCAATTAGATGTTTTCCTTTCTAAGAGATGCCTTGGTCATAGTGTCTCTTCATAGGAATAGAAACCNTAACAAAGACAGAAGATGGTACCAGGGACTGGAGTATTGTTGATAGAGACCTGACCTTGGGACTATGGATTAGAAAAGCAGTTGAATGCTTTAAGCACTGCTTAATGAACCACACTAATAGGAATATCAAAGACAATGGTGCTGAGAATGATAGGAACTGTGGGGGCTGGCTCAAGAAGTTTCAGAGGAAAAGAATTTTAGTGTGGTTCCTAGAGATCTTTCTTGTGATATTTTGGTGTGGAAAGTGGCTGCTTTTTGCACTTGTCTGAAGAATCTATCTGAAGCTAAAGTGAAGAGATTTAGATTAATTCCATTAGCAGAGAAAATCTCAAAAGTGCCTAGTATAGACTTTCTTGTGCGGTGTTTATAAACACCTAGTTTATAAACACACTAGTTTAGTCTCTAGTGTTCATGTTTATAAAGATGTATAATGAAATTGAGAAAGCTGAAGAAGAAAAATACAAAATTTACAATTTGAGGAGAAACTGAGCACCAGGAAGTGGAATGGAGCTAAGTTCTGTGTTCAACAAGATAAACTGAGTAAGACATGGAATAAAGAGAGTGGTTAGAGAAAGAAATTAAAGAAAAGCTTAGAGCTGGGTGTGATATTGCACACCTTGGAAAGCAGAGGTTGGNGGATCTCTGAATTTAAGGTCAGCAGGTCTACAGAGAATGTTCAAGCACAGTGAAGCTTAGACAGTGAAGAAAACCATGGAAAATGGAAAGCTGGTGAAGATACAATCAAACAAGGGGGCCATGTTCTGGCCTTAGAAAGCAGCAGAACTCNGAAGCTTTGGCCATGTGGTTCTGATTTTAGATAGAAGAAAGGCATGGTAAAATTTGCCTCCAACACTAAGGAAAGCCANTGAGGCCAGGCCTGTGTCAGTGGTGTCCCAGAATGGAGGCCTAGAGAAACTAGTTGATGAGCTATGAAGTTGAAGTTACNTGAAGCTGTGATGTTGAAGCTTGGATTTCCTTGGAGACTCTGAGATGTTGGATTTGCCAGAGCCATGGGAAACCTGCTGAGGAAAGCTTCTAACTGGGAGTGGAACCAGCCAAGAGAAAGAAGTATGTTGCAGTCAACAATGCTGGTTGGAGATCTGTTTTAACATCAAACATAGAGATGCACAGTATGGAGTTTGTCCATCTGGTTTTTGGTCTTGCTTTTGTCCAGTATTTCCTACTATGCTCCTTTTCCTCCCTTTTGGAATGGTAATATATACTCTGTGCCATTATATGTTGTAAGTATGTGATTGTTTTTTATTTGCTTTCATAGGGTATTATGTTAAGAGATTTAATGAATCTCAGAAGAGACTTTGAACTTTTGACTTTAAAATTGTTGACACTGTAATAGACTGTGGGGACTTTTGAAATTGGAATAAATGCATTTTATATTTTGATATTGTTACAAGCTTATGGGGGCCAGGGAGTGGAATGTAGTAGTTTCAATGTAATTAACTCCCATAAGCTCATATGGAAAGGCACTATTGGGAAGTGTAGCTTGGTTGGAATGGGCTGGCCTTGGAAGAAGTGTGTCACTGTGGATGTGGACTTTGAGGTCTCATATATGCTCAAGCCAGGCCCAGTATCTCAGACCACTCCCTGTTGCCTATGAGTCAAGATGTAAGAACCCTCAGCTCCTTCTCCAGCACCATGTCTGCCTCCATGCCACTATGTTCCACCATGACAATAATGGACTGAACCTCTGAAAGTATAAGCCAAGCCAATTAAATATTTTCCTGTAGTCATGGTGTCTTTTCACAGCAATAGAAACCCTAACTGATACATATATTTTAAATTTATATATATGTACATATATATAAGAATTAATATTCTTTAGTTATTACACTTTCACTCTCTCTTTCACACACACACACACACACACACACACACACACACACACACACACACACACAAAGTTACATCCTACTGTGAGAGATATCCGTTCTGGGCAGTGGGGTTCTAATATGTGTAGGAAAGGTAGCTTAACATTATCATGGGAGCCAGCCATTAAGCAACATCCTTCTGTGGATCTTTTTTAATACATCCCTACTACAGTTTCCCCCTCCTACTTTTCCCAGTGCCCTCCTCTCTTCTCCCTCAGACCCACTCCTCCCGTGTTTCTCTTCAGAAAAGAGCAGTTCTCCTAGGGATATCAACCAAACATGGTGTAGCAAGTCACAATAAGACTAGGTACAAACACTCATATCAGGGCAGGGCTAGGCAATCTATTGGGAGGAAAAAGGTCCCAAGAACAGGCAAAAGAGTCAGAGACACTCTCACTCCCACTGTCAGGAGTCTCACAAAAACACCAAGATAACAATCATCAAATATATGCAGAGGACCTAGCTCAGACACACACAAGCTCCAGGACTGTCACTTCAGTCTCTATGAACCCCTATGAGCCCTGCTTAGTTGACTCTGTGGACCTTGTTATCCCAGAATTCTTGACCAATTTGTCTCCTAGAATTCTTCCTCTCACTCTTCTGTGGGGTTCTCTGAGCTCCACCCAATGTTTGACTGTGGGTTTCTGCTTCTGGTCCCATCAGGTGCCAGCAGAGGCNTATCTGATGACTACTGGGCTAGGTATCAATGTATAAGTATAGCAGAATATCATTTGGGATCACTGTATTCCCCATCTCCCATCCTAGGTATCTAACTTATCCATCCTCCATTTTCTGGTCATCCAGGCAGTGTTGGACATGGAATCCTTCTCCTGGTATGGTTCTCAAGTTAGACTGGTCATTGGTTGGCCCCTCCCACAAGTTCTACACAACCNTTGCTCCAGTATATCTTGCAGGCAAGATAGATTGTAGGTTGATGGTTTTGTGACTTGGTTCATGTCCCAGTCTCACCCCTGGAATCTTTGCCTAGTTATAGAAGATGACTGGTTAAGGCTCCATATCCTCCACTACTAGTGTCACCTTTGTAGATTCCTGGGAATTTCTACTNCACTAGGTTTCCACATTGTGCCCCAAATGACCTCCAATTCCAGTATTCTCTCCCCATATTCTTTCTTCCCACCCCAACCTGGTCCCTCCTGTTCCCATTCCCAACTGCCCCCAGTCCATCTGCAAAATCTGTTTTATCTTCCCTTCCCAGGGAGATCCATGCATCCCTCTTAGAGCCCTCCTTGTTGTTCAGATTCCTGCCTTGAGGTTCTGCCTTAACATCCTTCAATAATGGACTATAATACACAAGATAAAAAAAGCCCTTTCTTTCCCAAGTTCCTTTTGGTCAGCGGTTTTTTTGTTTTGTTTTGTTTTGTTTTGTTTTTTTATATCACAATAACAGAAAGAAAACTGGGACATTTTGTTAGTTTGGCACACTAAGTTTTCCAAAATCCAGATGAATTTTACATATCTGATCTATCTTAACATAGACAAATTGTATCTCAAGGGTCTAATAACCACATGTGACTGTTGCCAAAATTTTAAAATCAGGGTAATTTTGAGATATATTTTTAAAATGGTTACTTAGTCCTTGTAGAAATTAATCTTTATTTTATTGTATAAACTTCTTCCCAGAGAGAATGGATAATTGCTCTATTATCTGTCAGGGGTATGATATGAATCAAAAATTTTGGACTCCAAATTGTATGTTATTGTTATGATCCTTGGTAGGGATGTTTCTTTCTGGTTTACCTCCTGTCTTCAGACATTTTGAGTGCAAAGAAAGCACTCAAAAACATAAAACATAATNAATAATTCTTAATTTAAAAATATTTTCCCACAACATCTTTAAAAAGTCAGAGGNCTGAACAAAGTTCTCTTACATGAGTACATGAGGCTAAGGATGGCATGTAGTGACATTTCTCAGTATTGTGCTGGTTAGTAAAGTTTCTGTTCTGTTCTTTCTTTATATCTTAAAAGAAAAATAAAAGTAAATGCAGATAAATTGTTTATTTTAGTCATACCAATCCTTACCTGGTATCTATGTTTAGGATTTAAAACATAATTTGTGGGGTTGTCCCCTACCCCAATTGAAAAATGCAAAAATTTCAAAAACAAATGAAAGAATAAAAAATGGGAGAATTTTCCTTGGATAATAAATAATAATAAACTAGGTTGCATCTTTCTAAAATTGTTATTGTGGCCTTGCCTGTAAACTGTCTGATAAAAATGCTTTGCATTGATGAGAAGTAGTTGAAATGGGAAAGAAAAAAAAAGGTATTCAAGATGCTTGATATAGGGCTGGATATCTTATGGAGTTTATACTTTCTGTTGCCCAAGAAGATTTTTACATATCAACAGAGGAGACTCTTCAACACTCTGTGCTGAAAATTAACTAACTCACAGAATAAAATTGGGCCCAATAATCACTCACTGAGTAGTCACATGTACACATTCATTAGACATTATTTCATAAAAAATTTAAATTAATTAGTGAAATTTCAAGAGTTTTGCTTTATAATCAACTATTGCATTGATCTTAGGCNAGTGTCCCAACCTTTTCTGTGCTATTTTCCCATTAATACACCTTGAAAACTTAGGAGCTTCTGGTTCATGTTGATTGAACATGTGATAAAAAGTCAAAACATTGTTTCTGCTGCAGTGCAATAAGATGTAAAGGGAGAATACTAGAATTACCCCACAAACACAAAGGCTGTTTCTCCATGGTTTCTATATGCCAGTCCTCAGAACTTGCCACATACATAGACTGTCTTTGATGTTTAGAATTGTTGACTTGCTATTCAACACCCTTATACAAGTTTTTTAATACAGCTAAATAGAATGATATGTCATATTCTTCCAGGAAAGATTATATATACCCCCAATGACATATATATA
>LZPO01008402.1:23877-37118 GCA_001675575.1 Neotoma lepida | reverse complement strand
CAATGATACCACTCTTGGGCATATACCCAAGAGATGCTCAATCATATCACAAGGACACTTGTTCAACTATGTTCATAGCAGCATTATCTGTAATAGCCAGAATCTAGAAACAACCTAGATGCCCCTCAGTGGAAGAATGGATAAAGAAAATGTGTTACATATACACAATGGAGTACTACTCAGCAGAGAAAAACAATATCATGAAATTTGCAGGCAAACAGATGGAACTAGAAAATGTTATCCTGAGTGAGGAAACCCAGACTCAGGAAGACAAACATGGTATGTACTCACTCATAAGTGGATACTAGATGTAAAGCAAAGGATAACCGGACTACAAACTACAGCTTGAGAGAAGCTAGGAAATAAGGAGTACCATAAGAGGAATGTACCATTCCTTTTGTGAAGGGGAAACAGGAGATCTCCATGAGTAAACTGGTGATGGGGGGGTGGCAATAGAGGGTAGGGAGTGGGGAATAAGAACATGAGGGAACAATGGGATAGTCAAGCTGGGGGAGGGATGGAGTGGGAGAGCAATGAAAGAGACATCTTGATAGAGGGAAATTCCCAGGAATCCACAAGGATGACCCCAGCTTAGACTACTAGCAACAGTGGAGAAGGTGTCTGAACTGGCCTACCCTGGTAATGAGATTGGTGAATACTCTAACTGTCATTGTGGAGCCTTCATCCAGTAACTGATGGATACAAATGCAGAGATCCACAACCAAGCATCAGGCTGAGCTCTGGGAGTCCAGTCAAAGATAGGGAAGCGGGATTATATGAGCAAGGGGGGGTCAAGACCATGATGGGGAAATTTACAGAGACAACTGAACCAAACTCAAAGGAACTCAGGAACTTTAACAACAGCTGTGGAACCTTCATGGGACCAGACCAGACCCTCTGCATACAGGAGACAGTTGTGTAGCTGGGTCTGTTTGAGAGGCCCTTGGCCTTGTGATCAGGATCTATCCCTGGTGCTTGAGCTGGCTTTCTGGATCCCATTACCTATGGTGAGACACCTTGCTCACACTTGAAGCAGCTGGGAGGGTCTTGGTCCTGCCTCAACTGAATGTACCAGGCTTAGCTGTCCCTCCATTGGAGAATTTACCCTGTTGGAGGAGGGGATGAGGGATGGGTCAGGGCAAGGAAGGTGGTGGGGGAGAGTGGGAGGAGGGATGANAGGGGGATCTGTGGTTCGTATGTAAAATGAATAAAAAAATAAAAATAAAAACCAATTTACAAAAAATAAATAAATAAGCAACTATGGCTAAGCAAAAAAAAAAAAGTGGTTTCCCACAGTGATATAAATTGATAATTGTGAAACACTCACATATATTTTATCTGGAAATAAGCAAGTTTAAAAATGACTCATATATAATACAAGCTGGGTTCTTATTTTATGAGTTCAAATTTAAACAAAAATGAAGAAAGCTAGAATGAACCATATGTTGACAGATTACAATTGGAGGTATTGATACTGAATTATGTTTGTGCTAATATAGATATAGGTACATACTGTCAAACATATNTNTAGATATTTGCACATATATAAACATTTCCTAGGCTCTGTCAGCTGGGAGAACATAGGAATAACTCCATCCTAATAAAGGAACAGATCAGTTTGTGATCTTTTCTTCTAATATAATCCTTTAGTTAAATGAACTAGGTATGGTTAGAGAAATGGCTGATTCTCATGCTTGGGGAGCAACACACACATAAGCATAGAATATCTTGTCATGTGATCACTAAAGAGAGTAATAATGAGTATTTGTCAGTCAAAAGCTCATCTAAAAGACTTACAATGACAAAAGTTGCAACAATCTGAGAAACTAAATAAAGCAACAGTAGACTGTAAGGCATTGTGTAAAATATATACTTATAAATATACATATGTATTTCAATTAACTAATTGAATACATATGTAAATGGAAAATAGACAATAATCCCTTGAAGAAGATTGGTATATAGTTTAAATAAGTTCACCACTACTAAGGATGTGAGTGGCATTTCTCCATGCCTTAAGTTTGTACTACAAAGAATGATATTTCCCAACTATGGGAAAGTGGGGGAATCAGTGTTACAGTGGAGAAGCCTAAAAAATACCACTTCACCTTAGCAGAAAGATCAGTATCAGCAGTCATAAATCATAATGATGATCTGTATCTTTGCTGTGATATAATGAGGACACTTAACCTCTGTGATCTTCTGTCCTCAAACCCACAATCCAAAAATAATCATGATAAAAAACATAAGAAAAATCAGAACTGTGAGACAATCTACAAAATATCTGACCAGCACTCATCAAACTGTCAAGGTAATCAAAACTGGACAAAGTCTGAGAAATTGTACAACTTAAATGAAGCCAGGAGGCATCANGACAAAATATAATATGCTAGATGGAATAATAGAAAAGTTACAAGATTTTTGGCTTACAGTAATGTCCAAATTTTGGTTAATTATTTGAGACAAATGTTCCATACTGATATAAGGTATGATTAATAAAGGGANCTGCTACTGTAAAGGCCAGCTTTTAGCATCTCCGGAACTGAAGGGAAGGCATGGAGTTGGAGAACTAATTACTTCATTTTTTTTTTACCTGAGGGAGTAAAACTTAATTCTCTGGGGCAGGCAAAAAAGAGAAACACACAGACGTGCACACGTCTACACACACACACACACACACACACACACACACACATACACATACACACCTTTAGGGTCTCTCTATCCTCTTTATTTCTTTCCTGCCTCTTTCCTTGTGTATCCCTCCTGTCTCTCTCCTGATGTCTTTCTTCTAACTAATTTTATTTTTTCCCTTACAGTTTATATATCCCAGCAAAATCTTTCAAGTAATATGAAATTTACAATGTGGTTACATTCTATTTTTCCAGTGAATTATTACAATGAATACAAGCAAAAAATATCATGCTTCATGTTTCTCTTATGTGATTAAACATTTTACATATTATAGGTGAAAAACAAATAATTCCCAAGGACCCATATACATTTATGTCTAACCAACTTGTTATAGGTTAACAAAGAGTAAGTAAGCAAGATATTTTTCTCAGCCAGTTCTTTTAGTGGCAGGCTGCATTTTGTGGTTATAAAGAAAGGATCATTCATTTTATTATTTATTTCAAAAGATAATCTCAAAAAGAAATCTTAAAAGAATCACAAATCTAAACTTTTAAATATGAAAAACGAGTCATCTCTACTTTAAATCCTCAGGGTGCATGCTCACTCATCAACAGCTTTTCATTAAATCATATCAGGGAGTTGAGGGAAGAAATGGGTACAAGGAATTAATCATCACCTTTGATCACCAACCTATCCTGGCAAGAAAGCTACCTGTCAGCCAATAATAGCCAGGGCTGCCATTTGTTTTGTTCCCTGACCTCAATGAGTCCCTCACTCTACTGTTAAAAGTGTGCCTTTCTAACCTCTAAATTGTTTTCCAAGATTTTCTACACTAAATTCATTAACAAAAACATCTTAACTGAACCTACTAACAATCCACATGTCGAAATTCTTTCTAAGGGTGGTAGTTAAATCGTTAATCTGCTCCAGCAGCAGTGGTTGGAAAAGTCAATCACTATTATTTGAAGTACTAGTAACATTGTCTAGTGAGGGGCTAGAAACCTCCTTAGAGTTTTCATACAACTCATAGATTATGAGGGAAATGGTGACCAAGAAGGCAATAAGTAGAGTAACAGCTTGAGGTCCTCGGGACATCTAAGCTCCGGATGTTGGTGTTGTCTGGAGCACATTATGTTTCATTAGCCTGTAGAAGAATAAAAGCCTTCCAAGCTGGGTGGCCTGGCACNGTCTGCAGAGTGCTTAGGAAGTATCCCTCCAATTAAAACACTGTTCTGAAGCCTAGTTATGCTACCTACTAAGTCCTTAACTCTCGTGTGCAGNAAGGTATAGTCATGGGAGACGAAAAGTCACTGCTTTAAAAGACATGTTTTCCTGTCAATATAAATTGCTTCATTGTTTAGCAGCTCTTGAAGCACAATTCTAACACCTACATCTAGGGCCAGAGATTGCATTTTCAGCAGCAGTTTTTGATTTTCTTGACAAGCCACACTCTCTCAATTCCCTAATCAGGGACTCTGCCTCACATTGTCTATGTTTGTGTCTAAAAGAAGCAGAATGTACTGTCACATGTTGTTAAACTCTCTCCTTTGCTCCATTGGTACATTTCTTTGGATGGTTATTCCAAACAACCATTTCCAANAGCTTCTAATAGGGAATCCACCACAGGTGAAGATGTGAAGGAACAGTTCATTTGTTTGTTAGTTGTTTCATTACTTATTGCACCCAGCTCCTGAAGCTGTAGGCTTACATAAGAATCATCCCTGACGCTTGGGATCCAGAAGCCATCTCTGAAACACACTCTTCAAAGTTGGATTAAAAAATGCATGAACTCTGGCAAGAAGACACTGTAACTAAAGCNAAGCAACCCAGAGCAAGAGGTGTCCACTACCACCCATTGACACTATTTTCTAATGCTTCAGTCAATAATGATTCTTTTATGAAATAGGATTTTTGCTCTGGTTCTCTTTTGTAATGGGACCCCAAAGGCCATCCACCTTCAATTACTCTGCTCATGTCTACACTACTACCATATATCNGAGAATAATCATTTGTTCACCTGCTCGACTGACTCTTAAGAACAATATGAGAGCAGATTAGGTTCCAGCCATGAATCATGTGGAGTACTTATGAGGCGAATGCCATTTAAATATAATTTACCGGGTTATTATCATTGAATAATTTTTGGTGTGACCTGTGTTCTGAAAGCTTCCACTTGCTCCCCTTTANAGTTAATAATAAAANGTCATTCAACCCACAATTGGAGAAGATTTAAAGCAGATGCTAAACTAAATAAACTAGAANGCTCATTTTCTGAGGTGACTGATGGGGGCAGGACAGAAGAATGAAAATGGTCCTAGTATGGAACAAAAATGNTATAAATTTTTTAAAGAAATAATTTTTCAATAAAAATTGTAAAGCAGAAATATGTGCATTTTCTCACATAGCTCAGAGATCACATAAATGCCAGAAGAAATGACAGTTGCTGAAATAAATGTGTTTTTTATGAAAAACAAAGTAGTAAAACAAACAAAATAGATGCATAAAATGGACAAATTTTCAGCGGATTAGTTATTGTTGCCTCAGGGCAACCATAAATTATAGACTTGTTTTTAAACTTTTTGGGTATTCATGAATATATTCTGGATCTGTTCTTCCTGAGACAGCCCTTGCAACTTGACCCTTTGCTGATTTATAATATTCTTCAAAGTTTGTAAATCAAAGGTTCCCAGATACTTGGATGGAAAAGACTCATGTNAAAATTAAAAACAATTATGAACCAAATACTGACTTTTAGGCACATAAAGTATTCAACTAAAGCTAGAGGTGATGCCTCACACCTACAATTCCAGAGTTTGAGACGCTAAGGCCAAGAGATTGCCTTGAGTTTGACACTAACCTGGGTTACATAGTGAATTCGAGGTTACCCTATCCNAAAGATTGAAATACTTTCTCAAAAAACAAACTAATCAACAAATTAAGTCAAATATAAGATTTCATTTCATCTTCTTTGGCCCAATTTTTTCTTTATCATCATTATTTTTATATTAATTAAATTTATTCATTTATTTTGCATCCTGATTGCAGTTTCCCTCCCTCCTCTCCTCCCATTCACTCTGAAAGGTTTCTGTACCCCAATACTAAGCCTCTCTGCTGACACAGTAATCCAAATCAAACCGAATTAAGAATTTAAAGTCCAGGTTTAATGAGTAAAATGCTCCCAGATGATTTTTAAACCCCCAGAGAGGAGATGAAGAGAAGAGACCTGAAAACCACATGGTCATTCTCCAGGGACAGTTTAAATACCCTGTAGGTGTGGTCTTGAGCATCCCTGGGGGAAGAGGCACTGACAGGGTTTCTGAGACAGGGTAGAGTTTGGAGAGAGAGAGAGAGAGAGAGAGAGAGAGAGAGAGAGAGAGAAAGAGAGAGAGAGAGAGATGGGGGATGGGGGATGGGGGGCTGAGGTGGTGCTTCCACCTGAACACCTTCCCCCTACGTTCCCCCTCCTATCCACTATTTTTAACAAATATAAAACTTATTTTTTGTCCTTTTCTTTCAAAAATGGTCAATGCTATATTCAATGATTATGACAGTTTTAAATTATCTTCATTCTCTCTCCTTCTCTTCCTTGTAGGAAAAACCAATTAACTATAGTAAAGCCATTTTGATGAAACCCTGAAGGGAAGATCAGATTGACATGCTTTTGCTCTATGACAATGACTCAATGGAAGAGTAATTCTGCTGCACGTGTACAGGTAGGCCACTCCGCAGTCTTACAAGGAATGGAGCACAGCGCCTCCAAATGGAGTTACCCAGAGGTCTGTGCTACTAACTTTCTCACTCAGTATCCACACATTCCAATGTAATTAGAGGTAAAGCAAGAATGCAGAAAGATAAAAATGTTTAATTCGTCTTTTAAACTAAAAACTCAACACTTCAAACTCAATTTTGACTTCCAAGGTTTTAAATTATAAGAGAGCAGTACAATTCGACAGTACCTTTAACACAGCATTTATAAGACTTTCAGAGTTCTTGCTTCTTTAAGGAGCCACATCTGGAAATTGATTCAAATCAGGCAACTGATAGAACAAGATGAAGAACATGATCAGACAATATTGAGGAAACACATCAAGCATAATACTCTCAGACCACCATATCATTTTAGACCTATTCTACTTTTAACTTATGAGAAATAATATACTTAAAACACACATTAACCTGAAGATTTTGCATATTAGTCATTTATCTGCACTCTTAAATTCAAAAACAGTCATAGCACACAGCTGGCCTTTCTGCACAGACAACACATTCTGTGCAGATCTCATTATAATAAATCCATTATATTCATGAAATATATCAAAAATCAACNTAAAATACAGAGTCATATACATTAATATTTGATATAAATGGAAATGGACATTTAAAATCAAATCCCATACTCTTTCTTTTACCCAAAAGGAAACACATGATAGCAAGCCATTCATGAAAAGCAGCTTTAAAATCAGATATAGTTGCACTTAAATGGATGGACTGATTCTCAGTGGTTAAGACACTGTTACCTTTGCAGGGGACCTCGGTTCAGTTCCTAGCAACTTGTGACTCAAAACCATTGTAACTCAGTTCTAGAAGATCTGACACTCACTTCTTACCATCTCAGGCATTGAACACAAATTATACACATGTATANGTGCAGGCAAAGCACTCATNCACATAAAATAAACATTTATAAAATTGAATGTGATTATACATAAATAGAAATATTTANAGATCTTTAAGTTATAAATGATAAGACTACATTCATCCTTCTATCCTGATTAACTTATTCTCTTACAGTAGTCAATATAATGCCATATACAGCCAACCCTGACCTACAAATACAATGTAATACAATGTTTAGTGAAATAACAACCACAGTACATAAACAAATATAGCCAAAGACTCATTTCAAGGTCATTTTTCATTAAAAAGTTGCATTAAAAAAGCACTAACTATTGTTAAAACGGTTTTATTATGAAATATCACATATATAAAGATAAATAAGACATATGTATAACTAAAAATTCATTGAAATGAAAATACTAACTCATTCCAAAGGACACCTAAAATGTTTACTCTTTCCTCTAAATATAACATTTATTATAGCCATATCTTCTCTTTACATTTATCACCTAACTGTACAACTGTAAATGTTATTACACCCGTTTCACTTCTTTTTTTTTCCTTGATGCAGAATTGTGTAGTATGTCTGTCTCTGTCAGACCTCCTTTAATTAACATTACCTATTGATGAAAGTGTTGACCACGTATAGAGTTTCACAGTAAAAATTTTAGGATCACATATACTAGCATATCATCTGCAAATATACTTTGACTTCTTCCTTCCCAATTTGTATTCTCTTGATGTCCTTGAGTTTTCTTATTGCTCTAACTACCACTTCAAGTAATATATTGAGTGGGTATGAAGAGAGTGGACAACNTTGTCTTGTTCTTGATTTTAGTGAATTTGCTTTGAGTTTTCTCCATTTAAGTTGATGTTGTCTACGGGTTTTCTGTAAACTGCCTTGATTGTGTTGAAGTATATCTCTTATGCCTGCCCTCAGGGTTCAGGGAACCCCGTGTAAGAGGGGGTAGAAAGAGTGTAAGAGCTGGAGGGAACAGAGGACACCAGGGAAACAAGGCCTTCTAAGCACAAGAGGACCAATGCANATATGAAACTGAGACAGAATGCACAGGGCCTGCATAGTTCTGCACCAGATGAGGCCTAGAACTGANAAGAGGAAGGGACACATGCCGCATCCCNAACCCAAAAGCTATCTCCAATTGATAACNTCTTGCAAATAAAAACCTAGTTTTCTCCAAGAGATTCTCACTGGGAAAAGAAACTACTCTTCGGGGCAGGCTGCATGCTCAGCAGTAGATGGGCAACAGAAAATGAATTCAAGGGCTTCATTGGAGATTCCTTGTGTTATTTTATGTTGGGGGCCTTTTCTGTCTTTTTTTTCCTTTTCTTTCTTTCTTTAATTTTATCTTTTATTTTATTTTTACTTTATTTTAAATTTATTTTAAATTTACTTTTATTATTTTATTTCATTTTCATTTTTTTATCTTATAGATACCTTTCATGTACACTGTGGCTTCGGGCTTTGCATCTTTATGGGATTCTTGAGTGTGCAAATGAGGAGATCTGTGTCTATATCTGTTTCTTGTGCCTTTTCTTGGGCTCTTTTCCTTCTATCTACTTGTTTTGTCCTATTCTAATGTGTTTTCTCTTGTTTTACCTTTTTAATTTTATTATTTCTTACAACCCTGCTTGTTTCTAAACAGAGAGGTAGATTCAGCTTGGAGGGCAGCTGTGGAGGAACTGGAAGGACTAGAAGGAGGGGAAATGTAATTAGGCTTTATTATATAAAATAAATCTGTTTTCAATAATAGAAAATAATTTTAAAAACTATTATCTATTTGCAAGGTTATCTACATTATCATGCACAAGATACTATTTTTTCTCTGAACAGTGTTCCAGTTCTTAAATACTGAGTAGCATTGTAGTGGGCTACTGAACTCTGCCATCTCATGAAAGTGTTCCTAAGAATAGCTTAAGTGCTAAAACTATCATGAGTAAAACTTGTCTCCGATCACTTAGACCACCCATAAATTCCTAAGGTAAACTCGTCTCTGAACCAGACATAAATTTCTAGACAAACTGAACCTGACCTAAAGGGTTATGAGAACTGNCTGACCATTTAACTGCTACCTCTCCACTTCTGCAAACAATGNTCACTTGCTTGCTGCAGATATCCAGAGCTGCCTCTCTGTATATGTCACGACTGTAGTTTTTGCCTTTAAAAACCCAAACAAACTGGAGGTTGAGGCTGCTTCCCACAGCTCTGCTTGGGACAGTTCCACTGGCAGTAATAAATAATAAACACTCCATGTGATTCATTCAGGCATTTCAGGAATTTTTCTCTTCAGGTAACAGCATTTCATTCTATTTGTCTGTTTTATTGCTCATAGACATTTATGTTATTCCTAGTATCTGTATTTTATATNTTATATTACCATAAAAGTTCTGTACATGTTTACTGGGATACATTTATACATGTCATTGTTAGGTGTAGATGCAAGAATAGAACAAGATACAGAATCCATAAGTTTGCATTATTACTGCTAAAGTTGTCTAAAGTGATTTTTACACATTTTAAAAATGTATACATTCTTACCAGCAATCTTGTTTTATTCTAGATACTTACCAACTTTTTATTGTCCAGTTTTTGTTTGATCAACTATTCCATGACAGTAGTTAAAGTAGATAATGATTCTGTCCCATGGAGGTACTCACTTGTAATTCCATAATTATGAACGTGAGCATTTCTGGTANCACTGATTGGATAGTTGGATAGTTTGTTTCATGAAATCATGTTCAAGTGTTCTCTTCAGAGTCTACTGAATCATCCACACATTGATTCCTAGGAGCTTTTATAAATTCAGAATGCAAAGAAGTCCATATTATTGTCAAGTTTTCATTTTCACTTTTCTCATATTTTTATGNAAAGTGCTTTTACTTTTAATGTAGATGCATTTAATAATATTTTAATGAGAAATACTGAAATGTAATTTTCAGCACTAAAATTTATAGCTGGCTCTTTCATAAATCAGTAGTATAATTTTTATATTTGTTGTTTGTTTGCCTATATTTTCAACATCTTGAAATAAAGCAAACATATTCACTCAAAATCTTTTTCTATAGTTTAAATATTTAGAGATGTTTAATTTTTAGTTTTTCTATTTGACATGAGATTTCTGCTGGTTTTCTCTCAGATTGCCTTATCTCCTCATGTGCCTGATAATTTTTCCTCCAGTAAATGTCTTTTATTACATTTCTCCTGGGGAAATTTCATCTTTACTTCAGCCAGATGGCTGGGAACCATAATTATTTGAGACTATCTTTATATACTTACTGCAACTGGATTGATTTATTTGTTAGGTTTTAGCCTGATATTGTAATTCTAAATTAAACTGGGATATAAAAAAAAGTAATTTACTTATAATTCTTTCACTCAATCTACTGAAGTCTCATTCCAATGGCATTATGTGGCCAATTTAACAAGTTATAACCTTTGTATCAAAAATTCAAGAGCTTAAGACTATTGACCAGCTTTTCAGCTACCTCTTCCATTTTAACTTATGATTTCTCAACCTGAACATTTCTGAAAACTGAGGGTTTGTTTCTTTCATCACTCTATATGTCACATCCTTCAATTGACTATATATAGGAGAAATGTTGTAATTAAAATATAATATCAAAAATAAAATTTTTCTGCCATTTCTCTATTTTCTGCTGTTATTTAATTTTTCATACAATATATTTTGATCATATTCTTTCCCCTCCTCCAAACTCTTCCCGGAGCCTCCCTACTTCCCTATCCACGCTACTTCATATGTTTTCCTATCTTCAAAAAAAATGAAAATCCAAAAAAAAAAACCAATAAGACATAAAATACTGAAACAAAAAGCACACACACACACACACACACACACACACAATGGAATCTGTTCAGTGTTAGCCAACTACTCTTGGTCATAGAGCCTTCCAGAGAATGTGGTTGTTAGACTCAGTTATACTTCACTGGAGAAAACTTACTTTCCCCTCCCGACGGGATCAATTGCAAGTAGTTTCTCTGTTAGAGAGTAGGTTGTTTTGTCCACATTCCCATCTCAGTGCTGGGATTTCGTCTGGTTTGAACCTGTGTTGGTCTTGTGCTTTCTGGCACAGTCTCTGTGAGTTCATATGTGTATCAGCCCTGTTGTGTCTGGAAGACACTGATTCCTTGTAGTCAACCATCACCACTTGCTTTTACAATATTTCCACCTCCTCTGTCATATATTTTACTGAACGTTAATTGAAGAGTTTTGATAAAGATATCGTATTGTAGGCTGAGTGCTTCAAGGTGTATCGCAGTCTACACATTGTCCAGTTATGGGTATTTGTGTTAATACCACCTACTGCAAGAAGAGGCTTCTCTGATAAGGGCTAAGTGATGCTCTGATATCTGAGGTATTTGTTTGACATCGTGCTTTTCACTTCCAGTTTTATTTCCATTTGTATTTTCTTTACCTGTTCTCTTTCTTCATTAAATTTTACTTTCATGTTTTGAATTGCTTTCATTATTTCATTCAACTGCTTCTATTCCTACAGTCTTCACTAAGCATTTGTTAATATAATCTTTAATGTCCTTGAACATATTCATAATTGCTTTTTTGAAGTCTTTGTCTTNTACATTAATAAAATTGATTTTTGTGGGGTGTGTACCAATACAGTTGCTAGCTTCATGGGGAGGTATATTATCTTGGTTGTTCAAAGTTGTATGTTTGCATTGGTACCCTGCTATCTGGGGTTATGATACTGAAAGTTTTTCTTATGTAGATAAGTGGTCTTCTCTTCATTGGATTGTTGTTCTCTTCTTTGGTTGCTGTTGCCCATTCTGGATCTTAACCAATATGGCAGCTGTGGGGTTCCTATGCCNGCCAAGCATGGTGGCTCTGGAGTCCCTCATAGAGAGCTGTTCTATTGGATCTCTGGAAGCCACAAAAAAATGCAGATATTCTAGAAGGAAGGGCTTAATATGGCAGTGGGTAAGAACTAGGNGAANCCTCAGTTTGAACCAAGAGTCAGAGTCCCAAGGGGATGATGGTTGGCTGTGTGGAGGGGCTCTTATGGGCAGGCTGAAACAGAACTATGGGTATGTTTGAAGAGACTGGAATGGAGAATTAAAGTCTTCTGCCTGAGTCCCAGCTTAGGTGTGGTCGCAGTGGTTGCTTGGTAGAAAGTGGTTCTGTGGGTTGGTAGAGTCACATAGGATTGAAATTGAGCTGGAAGGAAAAGTTCAACCTCCATTTTTTAACAGTTAATTGGAAGATATGAGCTACTCAACAGGTGGCAGGTTTGAGCCAATAACTACCTCTTTAAGGTAACAATAGTAGCTCACTGAACTATATTTGTGCAAACATTGGCCAAAATTAACAAAAACTGAAAGAAAAACAAAAATTAAAATAAGTAGGAAAAAAGNAATGAGCCACAAGTGGTAAGAACTTGATAGTCAAATTATAAACCCCATAATAAAACTAAGAAATACTCACAGCTTCTGATTATCAGTCATTAACAGGGAAATCCCAAACCACCCCTGTTTATCAGGAAATTCAATAAGGGAAATGCCCAGTCCAGGATGTCACTATTCCTAAACCTTTGCTTTTACTCCAATACCTCCACATTTTGGTAAATGAACCTACACTCTCAGTACTAGTCCTCAGCCTTTGCAGACCCCATTAATTTCACATTCATTGGCAATTTTACTTTCAAGTTCACAGGTTCCCACCAGTCATGGCATGGTAATTAAGGTTAAGTTTACTCAAGGAGTGTTTTGTTGCAAATATTTTCAGATATAATATTGTCTTAGTCATTGTTCTATTACTGTAAATAGATACCATGATCAAGGCACTTGAGGGTTTGCTTACAGTTTAAGAGGTTTAATCCATTATCATCATGGTGGGGAGCATGATGGCAGGCAGGGAGGCACTGAAGCAGTACCTGAAAGTTACTTCCTGATATGTAGGCACAACGACAGAGAGACTGGCCTGGCATTGGCTTTTGAAACC
>LZPO01008402.1:8928-21016 GCA_001675575.1 Neotoma lepida | reverse complement strand
ATTTATTTCCTGGAGCAAAGCTCAATCAATTAACTCATTAAATTATATCTTAATATATAACATTTATACAAAGAATAATGGAAAACATTTTTAAAGTTTATTCAACAGTAAGCAGATGTTATACCTGCCCACGTTCTATTATCAACATCTTATTAATATNTTCCCCTTCAACAATTTTTTTATAAAAAAAATTTAATCCGTAAAAGAGGACTNTTTTTTTTCACTGACCTCAAAAGATCTTGAGCAATAAAACATCAAACTTTTTCTATCAAAATCCAAAATACCTCTTCTAGGAATGATTTATTTTGTACTTAAAAAGAGAAAAAAAAACTTAAAAATGTATAAAACACATAAAATAAATGCAGAAGCAGAAGGCTGCGTCTGGAGGTCAGATCTAGGCATCCCTCCAACCCCAGAGCAGGAGGAACCATTTCACTTGGGGAAGTACTTGAGATAAAGAGCAAACAAATTTTTACAGCTTCTGAAGGAACAACAATAANAAGAAGTAATGACACCCTGCAGTCAGACCCTCAGGGGAGCAGTTGACCAGAGTAATTTACCTAACACTTTGTTGCCTCTGGAGCCTCTGTGATAACGATGTCTCCCGCCTTCCCTGGCCTCCATTACCTACCTGCCTCCATCCNTTCTCTTTAATTCTAGTCTCNTGCTTCCAGTGTTTTTGCCTGACNGTTTAGTTTGTCTGTATCTCTCTTGTGCAACTTACTCTCTCCATATACACAATAATGCCAAATGTANAATTTTTTTCTCTCTTACTTTATCTATAGACCTCTTTAAGAAACTATATTAAAAAGTCCAAAGGAATATTAAATATTGTGCTTTTGTAATAATAATTCCTTCTTTGTTATTGAAAAATCAAAATGATAAAAATGTTTATTTTAATTTCTTTTAAAANTGTTTAATTTGCCTTTACTTTCCACTGTCACAATAAAGCAGTAGCTAAGAGCTGAAAAAATGCTCTATTATCATTTATACTTACTGAAATAAGTATATATACCTTGGAATAATGAAATCTTATGACAATAGTGAGTCATGGAAATTATGTTACTTCTAATGTTTTTGTCCCCCTTCCTTGTAGTTTATCTATTAACTTNTGGTATAGCTTTTAGTCACAGAAATAACTAAGACACAAAAGTGGGTCTCACTAGTATTGTTGTAATTCCTTCTCATTTATCTCCCTGCTTTCATTACTGAAACTTTCCTACTGCTCTTAGACTAAACACACTACTTCAAATACTAAGGAAAAGTAATACTCAATTATTTTGCAGATTTATATTACCAGAGAATTCTTTATGATAATGCAACACCTAAAATTAGGATATTATTCCAAAAAGTCAGGAGTTAGCAGGGCACTGTCTTCTCTGGACTACCAGAAGCTTCTCTCAGAGGTAAATCTGAATGCCTTATCCACACAGCCGATGTCAACTAAGCAGATGACTTACTATAGCTGCAAAAACTTTGTTACCTCAAAGTCATTGCTGATAACATCAGGTAGTAAACATGGCAAATCCTGAACTGTAACAATAGATCTATGAATACAATGCCTGTGGGTAGAAAGTTGTTCAGTATTATGTAATGGATTCTGCAGGCTAATAATGCACCATGTATTTGCATGTGCTTCTTCTGATATGCATACACAGCTAAAGAATGATTATCAATTACTAAGTTTTGAAGTAAATTACAATTGAAATTATAAATTATTCCAAAAACTGGGATGTACCTCCAGTCTCAAAATGCTTGGAAAAATACACTTTACTATCATGACCTAAAAAAAAAAAAATAGAAACCTGCACTTTACAAAGCAATATTTTGCTTTATCTAAATCGATCACCCGCCAGCGTATCTTGTCATTTGTCGGTGCATGGTAAACAAGTACTGTGTGGTCCTTCCCCTTGTTGGTTATCTATATGTCTGGGAGTGTTTCCCTTTGGCTCACATAGNACTGTTTGTTTCTAACAACTCTAGTAGTTCACAGCATAAATGTCACCAAACTTTTTATAGCTTACTGAGTGTTAGTACATATACTGCTTCTGTTGGTTTGTGATTGCACGCGAGGCTACAATGTACACTGATGCGTAAAAGTCCAGTTAGATAAATTTAAGTTTATCAATGAGAGCTATCCTGAACGTAGGACTTCTAAATCAAAGACGCAATTCTTTTGATAGATTTGTCAAAATATTACCCAAATAACAGACAAAATTTTTCANCCCTCATTAACATCATTATCAAATATTTGATGTCTGCTAAGTACTTAGGCAAAAATATCATCTCATTTTTATTAAAGTTTTCTTTATAGTTGCACTAAGCATCACTTAAAATATTTCTTTTCTTGTTATGTCCAAGATTTTTCTGGTTTTTTTTCTGGATATTAGAACTTTTTTTATATTTTTCTTAATAGTCTTCTTTATATTACAAAAATAAATCAGTATTTCTTCTGGAACACAAACTGAATATTTCCCCATGATACAGCTTGCCTTTTATCTCTGTTCTAAAATGCTGTCTCTTATACACATCTAGATGTGTATAAGAGACAGGTATTTTAAGTGTACAATTGGAAGATTTGTAGAATGATGTCAAACTTTTTTGTCAGTCAGAGAGTATCCTTACTTCACTTTCAAATGACGTCTCTATCATTCACTTTCCAAGCAATAATTTATCTAACTTCTACAAGCATAGGTTTTATGTTATAGTTTCACATGAATACATAACCTGTCTTTTGTTTAAAAACTTTTCAGTATACAACTATATTATATTTTATGTCTTAGTAGTATTATAAGAGAATATAAAAAGTTGTTTGTATATCCACCAGTAAATGGACATTTTGGTTGATTTCATATTTTATAGATCAACTTTATTTACAAGTAGCTTTAGGGCAATAGCTTTCATTTCTCTAGGGTAAATTTCTAAAAATTTCTCTGTTATTTCTATTTTCTGTGTGTTTTTAACCTTATAAGAAAGTGTCAGTGATTTCTGAAGTAGACAGAAACCTTNCTGTTGAGCAATTATGCAAAACTGATTTGATTGACACTGTGCCAATCTTATTTTCAGCTATTCTGTTTGATGGGTATCTCCATNTTGTTATAANTTGGAATGCTTATGAATGATGATGCCAAATATCTGTTAGTGTGCTTATTTGTCATTAATATATTATCTATCTTTTATGAAAATTATGTTTAACAAATTTACCAGTTCTATTAATTTGTCTTTATTCTACCAAGCTTAAGGCATATTTATATAGCATGAACACTATCTTTTTACTTGGATTACATGTGAACACACACACATACATACACATATACAGAGAGTCTCACACATTTTATGCTACCTGTGTTTTTTACTTTGCTAGCAGTTTTTAAATAATTAAAATGATTAAAAGTCAAACACTTGGTATTGAAACACAATCATTTTTTCATATTCTGTGTTCATATTATTCATATGTTCATATGATTCTCTGTTCATATGATTCATATGTTCCTAATATTCCAGAGTCATTTCTTGAAAGTACTATTCTTCNACATAGAATTATATTGGCCTTTTAATTTAAAAATAAATTTATTTATTTACTGACACATTTAGTTTCACCAGGCCATCTATCTGATCACTACATTGGAACTACCCATTGGAGCCCGGTGGGGGTCACCAANATGTACACAATTAAAGGCAGTAATTCCCACTATCTCTGAATCTATCAGTAGCAAATAGTTCAGAACTGAAGGATGAGATCCCCTGAGCTCCTCCTCCATCCAGGTCTGACTGAGCCAAGCCCATTCTTGTAAGCCAATGCAAGGAGCTGCAGCTTCTGCATCAGGTAGGGAGGCAGGAGGCTTGATAGAAATGGGAGATGAGATACAGTATGAAGAGAGAGTTATCAGAATATGTTACATAAATATAGGGAATTATCAAAGAACAAAATTAATAACAATAAAAAATAAATTTAGTAGACATGGATTTATTTCTGATTATGCAGGTCCATTGATNGAACCTTATATAAATATGAAACTACATTACTAAAATCAGATTGTTTTGATATCTTGCCTTTTTTTCCTTTTCAAGATAGTTTGGGAATTTATATTTTAAAACATATATTAACATTTGCCAGTAAGTTTCTACAAAGAAGTACTATAGCATTTTGGATAAAATTCTCTATAATTTATGGATAAATTAAGGTTAATAGAAACATCTCCAATACTGAGCATGCCATTCAGTAAGTTAGACGTATTGATTGATGTAGTTAACATCTGTATTTTCTTATCCTTGAACAAGTTATGTCCATTTTTTTTTGTTGAATCATTATCAAGATGTTTCATGTGCTCTGATGCTATTACACTTGCTGGCTTACATTTATTCTGAGCATGTTGATAGCAGATAGAAAGAGTAGCTAAAGTAACTTCACTTGCTATGGATTTCCTGGGATTAACTCTGCATGTGCTCTTGAAGATTGTAAATACAAGCCTCCTTTCTTATTTCTAAGATCTATGGCCTTTAATTCTTTTTCATCACATACTGGGCTGATTAGGACCCAAATAAATGGAGGTAGAGTGAGAAGAGAAGACATTCACGTTCCCCCAAATTTTAGGAGTGAGTGTATTTTGAAACTCAATTCTTAAGTTTTCAATGAATGTATTTTACCAAACTGAATAGAATAATATTCCATTTCCACCACAATATGCTAATTACTAAATCTTTATTTGCACTGAATATCTGTGCACTTAATTAATCTCTAATAGCTTTACTGTTGTTAACTGATTTTAGTTATTTCTGCCCTCATTTTATATTTTAATGCCTCTTATTGATAAACATTCAGTAACACATATTTTATGGCTATTCTAGCTTTCTCATTTAATATATTAACATTAAAATTATCCACTCTAATTCGTCAAAAATCCTATTGTTACTTTTAGTGGGATGTTATGATTTTGATAAATTATATTTTAATTTAGAAGCTATTCATTCTGATAATGGATTTTATAGTCAATAGCACTATAGTAGTCCTTCAGTTAGATTNTCAATTTAATATCAGACTTATTCCTATATCTTTCATCTTTTTAAAAGTGCTTCACTGTAAATAGGAGTCTTTTAAAATTATTTCTTTTAAAATTTCTGAGATTATATAACGATTACATAATGTTTCTCTGTCCTTTTCTCCCTCCAAACCTTCCCGTAGACCCCTCCTTGCTCTTTTTCATATTCACGTTCCTTTTTCTTTATTGATTGTTGTTATATACATGTATGTGTGTATAAGAGTGCAAGTATTCCCAAATACATAAGTACGACCGGTTCAGTCTGTATTATGTTACTCATACATATGTTTTCAGGGCTGACATTTAGTGGTGTATAACCAATTGGTGTGCTCTTTCTTGGAGAAGACTATTCTTTCACTATCAGCATTCTGGTTTCTTTCTTTTTTTTTTAAAGATTTATTTATTATGTATACAACATTCTGCCTCCATGTATGCCTGCAAGCCAGAAGAGAGCATCAGATCTCATTATAGATGGTTGTGAGCCACCATGTGGTTGCTTGGAATTGAACTCAGAACATCTGGAAGAGCAGCCAGTGCTCTTAACCTCTGAGCCATCTCTCTAGCCCAGCATTCTGGTTTCTATGACATTTTGTAGAAGAATTCAGGATACTAAACATTTTGTAATTTCCATAGCGGTGGTGATGGAGGAATCACTATGTAAATACATGCACATTGAATGTGTGTGTACGTTGACTATGAGAACAAACCCTTCACTACAATGAAGAATACAAAGTATCCAGGGAATCTGCCCAGGGAAGTTGGCTACCATAACCCTCTCTGAACAATACCACATTCATGGCTCAATTCTGAGTTTCTCTATAAGCACATCAAACACTTGGAAACTAGAGTAGCTGAAGATTACCATGAAAAGAGGAAGAAGCTAAGAAAACTACATCTCCAGACTTCAGTTTCTATGACATAGAGAAAAGCAGGATGAGATTGAAATGGTATGAGTAAAGCCACATGAAGCTAAGCACAGATGGCTCCTGGGATTGCCTTGCACTTACCACTTTTCATTTTCTCCAGGCTTCAAGAATTGGGTGCCTTCTCAATGAATTGCATCTTGTGTCTTTTGTTAGTACNGCTAGTATACTGCTACTCTTGTCTTCAGACATCTTTAAATAGGTAAGTTCTATACANTATTTCATTAATCTTATATTAGTATATGTGACATATGGTTTTAAATGCAAGGCAACCTGAAAAACCTCTCCTCTATACTTGGTGTTTTATTTTTGCTAATTCTCAGGAGTACAGTAGCATATTGTCATTTTTCATGATTTTCAGAAATTGTTTTCTGCTCTGAAAACAAAATTGCCTGGCCTTTCCATTCATCAATTATCTTTTAAGCTTGGTCCATAANTCAATTGATTGGATATTTTGTTATTGTTTCTACATTAACTTACTGCTTGTCTCAATTAGCAGAGGAATTTTCTCCTGAAAACTTCTCAACTGTTATTCTGAAGGTAGTAACGATCTGTTTCTCTAACACATGCTGTAGATTTGGTTGCAGTTTTCATCTTGTGCTCTTTTTTTCTTAGTGAATATTTCACCTTTGTTAGTTGTTTCTTTTATTCTTTCTCAGTTTCCCTTATATTCATTATTTATCTTGTCAGTATGTTCCCTCTAGCATATCTAATTACAGGAAATTTATATCAGATAAGATAGTGCACTACTTTGAGATCTAGTGAATATTCTTTATGATTCACAAAGGCACTTTATGAGATACTTCATGCTATGAATTAGTTTTTTTTACCAAACTTGAGACTCCTTTTTAAAGGTATGCTATTTAGTGAGTATAAGTTATTTCCAAATTGTTCTGATCTCTCTGTTTATATAATCCCAGTGCCACCTCCCCATGCCCTCACAGACTTAACTTTAGTTGCTATAATCAGTCAAACAAAAAAGTCAATGGACAGATTTTCTTGAATCTGTGTTGGAAACCTAATTGGGTTGAGTTCTTGATTTTTTTTGTTTATGTTTTTCTTTGTTTTGACAATCTTCTCCTTCAGTGACAAACCCAGCAGATATTCTGCCATTCTTGCTCAGAAGCATTAAAGTAGGAATAAACAGTTAGCTCATTCCATAATAAAATTGGTTGCTGTGGTCTGAAATTCATTGGTTAATATATATATATATATCACAGATTAAGCTAAAGATACTCTAAGATTATTTAAGCAGCTTCTAACTATCACTCCATAATAATCTGATGAGTAAAAGATTGTAGGTAACATTGAATAAAGCAGCATAGGACAGATGGTTAGCTGTTTGGGTATTCCTGTAGAGTACTAAATAGGAAGGCAGAAGATTTAAAACCTGAGTAATTTCAAAGAATACCATAATATGTTATTTTGTCAGCTATATAGTGGTTTCAAATGTCTTGACATTTTAAGTTTATGAACATGCAATTATTTTCAACTCTAATCTTTTCGTATTTTATTTGAGATACATTTTTTTTATGATTTTTGNTTTTTTTTCCATGCATCTTTTGACAGCTTCCTTTGATGGTTTTTTCTCCTATCAAATAGAATAGCTTTTTTGGTTGATGTTTCTACATTTTGATCAGATACGACATAATGAGCTCACAGTAAAAACCAAACAAACAAACCAGCCTAAAAAAATGGCCCTTTNTATCAGCTCTTCCTTATAAGGAACAAATCGGGGGAAAAAGATATTTGGCATAAACCACACAATGTCTACCAACTCATGACCTGTATACCTCTTTCCTTTCACTGGCAGGGTTGATAACAGGGTGGGTAATCCTCAGTTTCCTATTTCTCATTCACTTCTCAACTTAAATGAGCTTGTTCTGTCTCCTTCTTCACAAATAAGTATCACTGATGCTCTCACAAGTGCCNGGCAAAAGAAAGACACTTCCAATTCTTATCTGAGCTCTTCATTAAATTCCCTACTTTTCCTGTTACTGTAATAAAACATCTGATCAGAGCAATTTAAAGGTTTATTTAAGCTCACAGTTCAAGGGCAGAGTCTGTCATGGAGGTGAAAACATGGTGTTGGGATCTTGGGACTCCTACTGGTCACATTGCAGGCAAACAGTGAAAGCAGCCAGTGGTGAATGCTCACATGCTCCTCTTTATTCAGTCATCTCTTGGTCCCACAAAATGGTGTCACCCAGAGTACATGGGTCTTCCTACTTTAATTAACTTATGTAGATAATCCCAACAGAGACGTTTAGAAGCTACTCTAACCTATATGATCCCTCACAAACATGTCAAGAGGTCATTCTAGATTATATCAAGTTGAAAATCCATATAAATTGTCACAGATGATAATATTGTTTTCTTTATTTACTCACAAACATTCTCCTACTGTGACTTCAAGGTCTTTATCCTTTTTCAAATTTANTTTATTTTTCATCATTTCCTNTTTTTGTAATGTTATTACTGTAACATTAGTGCTTGNGANGGTACTTTTGTCTCCTTTGATGTCACCCACTGTCACTGAGGAGCATCCCAAACATCTCCCAAACTGTAAGTCAGAAGTTGCACTTTGTAGTCAGAATGCCTCATTAGTCCCTGTCCTTCCATAGTTCACTCTGAAAAGAACACACTTTCTAGCACCCTTAATTTTAGATGTTGCCATGTGATTCATTCATTCAGTAAATATTCATTCAGTAAATATCAGCATAAAAGTATTTCTTTAGGTAAACTGACATGAAAAGGATGTCCCCTTGGTGATCCTATAACCACAAGATAAGAAGACACATGATGTGGTCCNGATATCAAATGCAGCCTGAAGACAAGGTCAGCCTACACTATGAGAGCCACACACATCCACAGGACCAGAATCAAGAAGTTACTGTAAATAAATACAAAGTGCTGAGCCATGGAAAGAGTTTCATGGAGTAATTTTCAAGAGCATATTTGACACTCTGCTATTATCTCTCAAAATTATTTTATTTTATGTATTACTATTATGGATTTTTGTGTGTGGTCTGTGTGAAAAGGGTATCTATATGCCATATAACATGTGCAAAGACNTAGAAGCAGCTGCTGAAGTTGATTAGGCTTACATACCAAGTGTTTTTACACACTGAGCTGTTACATTGACCCTACTATTCTATTATAAATTCTCAAAATACTTCCTGATTTTTAAACAAAATATCCAGCTTTCATCTGAGTACTTAATCCAGATAAATCATAAGTATTACAAATTCAATATACACAAAAATAAACCTAAATTCTTTCTGGGAAAGATCCCTTTCATATGTTATTCCCTACTTCAATAAAGAGAAATTGAATCTTATTTGTCAAAAAGAAAAGCCAAAATATTGTTTTGTTTTCTTTTCTTTTTCCCTTCCCTTCAGTCCAATTTCTAATTAATCAATATTCAATATCCTTGACAGGCTATAATTTTACGANTACACACATACATACATAGGTACAATGCTACATTTTTATATTCCTATAAACTGCTTCTGAATTTTACTGAAGGTTGGCTGGAGAGAAGGCTCCGTGTTTAAGAGCATTGGCTCTTCTTCCAGGGCACCCTGAGTGGGTGGGCTTTGAGGTCTCATATATGCTTAAGCCAGGGCTGGTATCTCAGTTCACTTCTTGTTACCTGTGGATCAAGATGTAAGACTCTCAGCTCCTTCTCCAGCACCATGTCTGCCTGCACACTGCCATGTCCTGCCATGATGATAATGGACTAAACCTGTGAACTATAAGTGAACCACCCCAATTAAAAGTTTTCCTTTGTAAGGATGTCTCTTCACAAAAATAGAACACCTGAGACACAACTCTTACTTCTCTCTCTAAACCCTATCATATACCACCTCTCAACTCTCTTTCAAATTCATGGGCTTTTTTTTCTTTAATTGTTAATACACACATAGGCACACACCCACCCACCAACACACACACACACACACACTCCTAAATATATTAATATAGGCTGCTCGGTTTGTATGATGCTGCTTGTATGTCTGTTTTTTCAGGGCTGACCATATGGTATTGGGTAAGAAATTGGTGTGCTCTTCCCTGGGTAAGAAAATTTCTCTCACTCTTAACTTTCCTTAGTGCTTGAATGAACTGGGATTTTTATTTTACCTATGTTACCTACCCTTAACTATTTATCCAATTTTCTTCTTTCACACATCCTTTGATGTTAGATTGTCTTCAAGTTCCTTCTATAAAGATTGTTACTCTTAGGAAAATGTCTGATTTTAGGAGTTTTGCTCTCTTTTTATATATTGTCACTGTAGTGATAAGTAGGTCTAATTTTTATAGTATGTACAGTGCTGCTGGGTGGCATTTTTGCTGCATCCTTCAGATGGGTGGCATTTCAATGGCTTTAGATNACAGACTATGAGTGTTTTATCCTGCTTCACAAAGCTCTGAAAATCAGAGAAATTTTGTAACTATTTGCCCNAAAATATCTTTTAAATATTTATGGATTTCTCATCAAAACTGTATTTCAAATACATAAATATCACAAATATTCAAAATAAATATCCATTTTGATGGTATAATAAATAACATCCTAGGAAGTAATAAGATACTGTNGTATTTAAACTATATATAATATGATATGATATACTTCACCTTGCTACAATTTAAATGACAGAAGAATAATAAATACCATTCATAGTAAAAGTCATGGCTTTGTTTCTAACAACTTATGGCATAAAGAATTCTGTGAGTGTGAGTCAATGATGCAGCTATTGGTATGATTGGCTGTCTGTAATGTTTTCTTACTTTCTACTTCAAGAACACAATGTAATTTGAAAAAGTAAAATAAATTTGCCTTTGCAAGCAATATATCTCATTTCATACCTTACTTTGGAATTACATTTGAAAGCACTCACGTTTTCNGAAAAGCAAAGAGTGAGATTATTTGAAGATCTTAAAACCAATAATTCTGAAGCAAAGTCCTTCCTCTATACCAGTGTTTCTCAACCTGAGAGTCATGAACAAATGACCCTTGCATAGGGGCTACCTAAGACCATCAGAAAACACAGATATTTATATTACTATCCATAACAGTAGCAAAATTACACTTACGAAGTAGCAATGGAAATAATTATATGGTTGGGAGTCACCATAACAAAAGGAACTATATTAAAGGGTCATAGCATTAGGAAGGTTGAGAATTTCTGGCTCTACACTGTTCCAAAAATCATACTAGCTAGGCATACTGCAGTGACTGAATTGCCCTTCATCCCTCAACCTAATCCAAGAAGCATGTAAACCATATGTATTACACAGACTAAATGAGTTTTTAATCATATTTTAAAGCAAACTGATTTCATGTATCAGAGGTATGTTTAACTTGAAAGAACTTTGTTCTGCTTAACAATAATCAACNCTTCAGTTTATGACCACCTTATAATTAGTTGAACATTGCANTGTATTCACCCTTACCAGTTTGAAGTAATCTGTAAAACTAATAATTATAGTCTTTATTATGTCATTTAGTCTCTGACAAAAGATGATTGTATCCTAAACTTGATTACTGTATGCCTCTGGATTTGACACTGACATATTGTTAAATATATTTGTCTTTAACAGATACATATGCTATAAAATATCGAGACCAATTATGACTATTTTCAAAGTCTGTCATTTTTCAAAACATATGGAAAATATTTGTGANTTTTATTGTGATACTGAAATCTGTTCTGAAACACCATGATTAGGCAGATCACCAATATTTTCTAGTTGTACTTGAAAGATAGTTTTGCTCAAAATACGTTGATTTTTCCACCTTCATTTTAAATTACTCAACATTCTTCTCTTGACTTAGAATATTACTAATCATAAAATTGCTAATTAATTGGTCTAACAGTCATGGGTCTTAAAATTGGAGATGGTAATGACTTCTAAGAACTTCCTATTCAAGTCACAATTATGGCAATATGTCAAAAATNCTGGGTAGCCATGATAAGTGTTTCCATTTATTTTGTCCAGCCTGGAAATAATTATAAGGATACAGGACTGCTCTTATGAATAAAACTGCTAATGTCATTGAAGGAAATTTAAATACAAAATTTCTATGATGCTCTGGTCTCTGTTTCTAAATTGCAAAACTGC
>LZPO01008401.1:45062-61475 GCA_001675575.1 Neotoma lepida | reverse complement strand
TTTTTTTAATTTTGCAGTGAGTTTCTGGGTCCTAGATTCAAAGTATCTCTTGAGTAATTGGAACTACAAGTGTACACCACTGTGCCAAGCTCAAATACCACTATTCATAAAGTGGAATGATTAGCCAGAGATAGTAAAAGAATTCTGAATACTGTCCCCTTGAGAGGAAAACACAGTTCTTTAAGCATCCTATGAAATATCTTTACAATCGTGCACATAATTAAGCAAAACCAGAAACAGTAGTTATCTGATTACCTGAGTCTCACATCATATACCTCATTCCGAAATTCAGAAACGATTATCTGTGGCCGAGAGGTCCCTGGTGGGTAAAATTTTTTCATCAATGATTGAAGTACTCTCTCATCAGCATGATTATGGCAACAATAGGCTTGCAGAAGTCCTTTCAAGCAAGATTCAATGGCCAAAGCAAGCTCCGGGTCCCGAAGATGAATGCAAGCACCTAAAAGTGATACACACACACACACACACACACACACACACACTTATAAGATTCATAAATATTTAAGCAATATAGTTCTACAGAGATATCACTCCCTAGAAGAATGTGACTAAAAAGTTTCTGAAGCCCTAGTAGAAACAAATAAAAATACATTAGCATGGACCTTGTCACTAGAAGGCTAGAAATCCCATTGTTTAAGTGAAGTAACAAATGAGAAGGAGCACATGGACTGAGANAAANGCTGTTTTTGTTTTGTCTTGTTATTACATCTTCATGTCAACAGATTGGCTAATCAATTAATATTTTTACCCTAAATTCTCTTTTTCTTCTCAGTGTTAGTTTTAAAAGAACAAANGGTAAACATTTAAAGGATTTTCTCATTATGTTTAAGAATGTGAGCCGGGGTGGTGGCACATGCCTGTAATCCCAGGACTCAGGAGGCTGAGACAGGAAGAGCAGGATTAAGAGCTTAAGACCAGATACAGAAGACTGTCAGTCCCACACTATTGCCAAAACTGCTTAGTGTGATTCAAGTTTATACATAACTAGATAGCTAGTTTAAATGGACTACTTCCTACAACTAAGAACTCAAGTTAATGATGTTCTCAAAAACAGTGGCAAATACCTAAAGGGCCGATAGGTTTGTGAGTAAACTGTCTCCGTCTGTAAGCATCATCTATTGCTTCCAGAAGAGCTGGAACATGAGGACCAAATCTTTTCAGTCGATCAGTTTTACTATCTTTCAGTTCTTTCAACTGTCTCTGATTATAGTTCAGTGTATGCCTCATATCTAAATCTTCTCTCCTAAAATATAAAAGCAGAGAAAGAAAACACATTATGTGCTAAGTTATACAGAAATATTGGGGCTTTTTCCAGATATTTCCATGTTAACCAATAACTCTACTATGCTAAAAATGTGATTTTTTTTTAAATTTACAAATAATTGAGTTACCAGACAAAAACAGTCAGCAATCCTTAAAACTCACATTAAAAGTGATGCAATAGTAATGGAATGAGAGTCCCCAGATTGTCAACATGTACGAGTAAGTGTTAGAAAAATAAGTTTAATACATCTTCATCAGTTCAGGATGCTGGCTCAGGTCTTTAATCCCAGCACTCAGGAGGCAGTGGATCTGTGAGATGGAGGCCAAGCTGGGTTATATTGAGCTTTCCAGGCCAGTCAGGGTTACTTAGTGAGACCCTGGCTCAAAACAAATGAAGCCAAAAGGATCTTTACTGCTCTCACAGAAAAAGCTGTTTTCTCCTTACAGTAACAGCAGAACTACATGATATTCGAATAAGTGGAAGGNGAACTTACTTAATTCGGCCATGTTCTTGTTTGTCCTTCTCTATAGCTTGTTCAAACTGTGCAGCCTCCTGATTGACAGCACTTTCCTGGTCCTGTAAGGCCTGTACTTTCTCTTTCAACCAACAGATCCTTCTTTGCCTTTCCAAGCGCTCTGGTTCCAAAGACTGATCAGTNCTAAGGCNAGTAATAAAAACACAAAAGTAGAAAAATAGGTTAAATAAAACCTAACATTTAGAAAGTATAAGCCACTGTAATAAACGTTCATTAACACCAACACAGAAGANGCACTACTCATGGTGCGAANTCATTACACAGCGAGGTGACTATGGAAANGCCATGTTACTGTACTACCTTTTCTTGAGCTCNTCAATTCTTTTACAAAGCTGTTCGTCATCTTTCTTTAATGCTTTATATTCATTTAGGGANCGGTTATACAAAACCTAACAAAAAATTAAACATATTTTAGTAACATGTAAAAATACATACACATTTCATCAAAGCACACCCATGACCATTTGAAATGACATTTCGTTTTGTTTTGTTTTGTTTTGTTTTTTGAGACAGGGTTTCTCTGTGTAGCCCTGGCTATCCTGGAACTCGCTCTGTAGACCAGGCTGGCCTCGAACTCACAGACATCTACCCGCCTCTGCCTCCAAAGTGCTTCGATTAAAGGCATGCACCATCACTGCCGGCTGAAACAACCTTCTTTAATGAGTGAATGAAACACTTTTATTTTGATCCAGATAGGAAAATGGTAACTTAAAAAAATAGTTAACAGACAAGGAAAACAGTCATTATGCTTAGTAGAGTTTTTGATATTCTAAGTTAGAAGATTCCCCCACCTCAGCATCATTAAAGGCTCTTGTCTTTGCAATGACATCTGTTTTCAATGCCATACATTCTGGTGCTCGTGCGTTTGTCTCTTCACTAATTTTTTCTAGTTTATCTTGAATATCTTTGTACTTTTTTTCTGCATCATTAAGTCTGACCTTTAAGAAAAAAAAAATCACTCTAGTTATTTTTCTTCAATAACAAGAAAAACATAAAAATTATGGACTGGTCACATTCTAACAAAATTAATCTTAAGACATCAGGTAAGGGCTAAGTGAGATGGCTCAATAGGCAGGGCACCCACTGCCAATCCTGACAACCAAATTTCAACCTGAGAACCAATATGCTGAAAAGAATTGACTCTCGTAAGCTGTTTGAGCTCTTGGCATGACCCAAGGCATCTGTGGATGCCATAGCTTACATGTGTCACACACACACACACACACACACACACACACACACACGTAAATAAATGAGATGAAGCCTTTAAAGTTGAAAGATACTAGGCAATCAAACAGTTACATAAAATACTAATTTTGACCGATTTAATCATCCAATAGATGCTAACCTCTGAGTACACAAAAATGTCTTTAAATGAAAAAGATTCAAAAAAGACACAATGTAACAGAGAATACATACAAACTGGATACTAGGTAGAATATATCTGTGTATAATTATGAAAACATAGAAAAAGACTATAGGTATGCCAGGAAATGTTAGGATGGTTCAAAGACAAAGAAGCATTTGTGCTGGCAACAGAAAGGGTAGTTAATTAAAGTGTATGGACATAGGCATGCACCACCATTGCCTGGCTAAAAATGGTTTTCAAGTTAACAAAAATTTAAAGTTTGTATGATATACTATTTCCTCAAAAACCTTCTATTCAAAAGTCAGTCTACAAACAATAATAAAGTCATGTCAAAAGTGCTGCATAAAAAATGGTAGGAATGGGACTGGACAGATGGCTCAGCAGTTTAAGAATACTTGCTGCNCTTACAGAGGGCCCAGGTTTAGTTTCCAACAGCCACATGGTGGCTCAAAACCATCTGTAACTTCAGTTCAAGGGGATCCAACAACTTCTTCAGGCATCCACAGGCACCAAGCATGCATGTAGGAAAAACACCCATACAAATAAATTTAAAAATTAAGAAATGGTAGGAAGGATGTAACTATCACTGTAAGATAGTCCTTACCTTCCAAGTTTATAATTTACTACAGAAATACCAAATTGCTTAGACAGAAGAAAGCTCTACAGCTTTCTTCACAACAACTAGCTTTTGAAAAAGAGGTGAACATCTATTACTCAAATTGGGGTTCATTATTAGATTGGGAAATACCTCTGAAAGAAAGTTCTTAAGAATTTCCTCTACAACAAGCTGAGAAATAAGACTAAGAGGATAAACATGTTTGTAAAAAAAATTAGACTATTATGTCAGAAACAAAATTTGAAATGAGAGTGGTTGCTGTGGAATAATCCTCTTGTACACTGTGAAGATTTGTCACTCAGATTGGTTTAATAAAAAGCTGATTGGCCAGTAGCCAGGCAGGAAGTATAGGCAGGACCACTAAACTAAGGATGCTGGGATGAAGAAGGGCAGAGTCAGAGGGTCGCTAGCCAGACGCAGAATGAGATGGATACACAAAATGGAACAGAGTTTAAAAGCCTTGGGGGCAGCACATAGAATAGAAACGGGTTAAGTTGTAAGAGCTAGTCAGTAATAAGGATGACCTATCGGCCGAGCATTTGTAATTAATATAAGCCTCTGTGTGGTTACTTGGAACTGGCAGCCGGGAAAGAAAACTCTACCTCCAAGTGGTGGCAAGGGTTGAACTTCCATTTATTACCTGAAGAGGGAGAAACCTTGCCCAGAGATCACAAAGCAAATATACTATTCGCTGCTACTATTTTTCCATAGATTAACAAGATAAGTCTTAAAAGNAAAGACATCTGTTGTCTTAAAGAAGACAAGAAGCAGTAAGCTGGGGAAGATTACATCCTGAACTATAATCATGCTTGGGGGCAGAAATTCNTTAAGCAAAGGAGACTAAAATACTAAGACAGAAGTAATGACACACAGNTGACACACAGAGTAGGATATGGAAGGCCATCTTATAAAGCACTGCTTCTTAAAGTGAATTGCACCCCATGTTATAGCATGTAATGAAATGTGCAAAATGCTCCTGAATGACCAAAAATGAAAGGAAAATCAAATCCATAATGAATTCAAGGAGTTCCTGGAGTATTTCCCCATGCTGCATCATGCACCTTCACTGCAGTTGGTTCTGAACACATGAGGAGTATGAGCACTCTGCACTATATACACCTTTATGTCACATAACACCAACAAACCTGCCTAAAACACACCTCTGTTCAGGTCTGAGAGTTTTATGTTATGAACTGCAGTACTTTTATTGTATATATAAAGTTAGAGTAACATAATGGCTTAATTACGGAGAACAAGGACTTTTAATATTTTCCTACCATCATTCCGTAGTTTGTATCAAATTATTCTATCTCTGGATTATTACTGTGTTAGGATGTTTGCTTTTAAAAACTGCTCTGAGTTTCTGACTCTAGTTTCATAAAAATAAAAACCATCAAAACATTGCTTAAACCGGGCATGGTGGCACACACTTTTAATCCCAGCACTCGGGAGGCAGAGGCAGGAGGATTTCTGAGGGCAGCCTGGTCTACAGAGTGAGTTCCAGGATAGTCAGGGGTACACAGAGAAACCCCGTTTCCAAAAGCAAAATATTGCTTAAAAAATTCCTCCNTGAGATTAAAACAGAATTTCCAACAATTTCTGAAATGAGCCTAAAAGCCTTCTGTGACTCTGTACTAACATAAGGTGGCATTCTCAGCACTGATGATCATAAAACCAAGACATCAATTCTGTGCATATGTCACACAGTATCAAATACTGAGCTCAAGATTTAATTCCTTATGTAACAAAAAAAAAATATGTACACCCATCTTATTAGTATACAAATTTGCATTAGTCTTTAGGGTAAAATTATATGTTCACCAAAGAATTATGTTAAAATAAATTCCTTTGTCAGGCAGTGGTGGTGCACGCCTTTAATCCCAGCACTCAGGCGGCAGAGACAGGAGGATCTCTGAGTTTAAGGCCAGTCTGATCTAGTTCCTGGACAGTCCTACAGAGAGAAACCCTGTCTCAAAAAACAAACAAAATTTCCTTTATGATTTAATATCAGTAAATGTTTGATTTACAAACACATTTTATGTACCTACACGCGGGTGATAAAGGGTTGGGAGCGGAGAAGTTTTAAGAAGCTCTACCTATAAAGATCAAAGGAGCTACGAGTCCTACTTTGACCATGACAATGCAGGAAGCTCTATGGAGCAGCTGCAAGCCTATGAATATACCAAACCCACTGAACTACACTTGAACAAACCTAACAAGTTATCTAATACAAATGCTACCAATAGGAAATCTAGATTCTGAATCATAAATCATAGTACCCTAAAGTTTCTCTGGGCATTGTTTTCACTTCTCATTTCTTTGAGATACTTAACTTGAATGTGAATCTACTTGACAGTTATTTTGGGACCTCCCTATTTCTCAAGGGTTCTATGTTTCAACTCCTTAACAAAGTCCTACTGTCCACATGCATGAGAAGTCAGGAGCCAAGCCTCAGATAGGATTATTACAGACAAATACAGTTCTGTTTCAAACAGCTGCAGCTGCTATACAGTCTTTGGGAAAGTGTACATCGGGTTCAGGTTTAACAGCTTTGGTACAGATAATCCACAGGTGGTCTGTAGGACAGAATCAGCACCAGCAATCTCAGGACCTGAGACTACGTCCTTGTAGGAAGAGCCTCTAAGTACCTGCTGCTCTTCCATCTTCCTGTCAAGTTTGGCAGCACGCTCTTCACCAATTTTGATGTTATCTCGAATAGCATTCAATTGTTTTTCAATTTCATTGACCTGAAAGGCAATCATATACAAAATTATTACAAAGAACAGTTCTGAAGTCTGAAAGTTACAAATGAATTTAGATGAATAGAAATGAAAATTACCACTGCCCAAGCCATTTCATGTTTCAAATACTCTAAATTAGTCTTCATTGTACTTAAACCAGCAATATTTTGAAAACGTTCCTCTTTCTCCAAACACTGGCGCTTTAGTTCAGTAAGTCGCTTAAAAGAAAAACAGGTATTTTTATAAACATCAGAAGGAAACATTTTGTGAATGTTATTTAAAACAAGGCCTAAACTAGTACTACACAAAAGCTTGTTAGAAAAATGACTTCATTAAAGTAAAAATAAAAAGACTTTAGTGAAGTGTTATTCTAATTATTCTTATCAATAAAAATTCAGGAGTCAGGTATCAGGGTAGGAGCACAAAAGATCAGAGAAGCAGAAAAGTCACCAGTCCTCCCTACCTGCTCCATTCCTTCCTCCAAAAAGGCCAAGATCCCAATCCGCCCCACCTTACCATTTCCTGTCCTATCTGTCTACAGTCCTCCAAAACTTCTGTGGTTAATTTTGGTCGACTAGTGGATAACAACACCCTCTGACTCCAAGCAAGCTTTATTTGTCAGAACATGATCAAAATATCACACAATACTTTATACTTTACTCTTTTGGTACACTGGTGCTATGCACTATAAAAATGATCAACTATTACGAGCGAAGGATTACAGGTTCAAGACCACACAANTCCTCAAGCTTCCTTTCCATTCCCCACTTAATTCCCCTCTAAAGGCTGGACAAGCCTAATCTTCCGACAAAGCATAACAAGTACCCAAAAACTATTCAAGATACCGGAAAGAGAAGGAATGGACTCCCCCAAATCCAACAAGTCCTAATTCTCTTTTAATAAGTGAAAAAATGGAAAAGGNCACGTCATTAGAACTAGTTACTACAAGGCTCCCAGACCTNGTGTTCTTTACACCTATGTGGACTGTCCCCTTCAGTCACGCTTTCTGTATTCAACCAAACCGCACTGTAATCTTACTTTGATTCCCTATCCAATCCAACTTACCTTCTCTTTGCTAAATTATTTCAATCTATTACCAAATCCTTCCAAACTTCCTTTCACTGCCTCCTCGTTTCTTCTCTAATGCTCCCTCCTTTGCCTTCAGAGGCCATGCCAGTCAGCAGATGGAAACACTCCACAACTTCCAACATTCTTACCTACAAATCTCAAGTAGCTATCTGCAGGGACTGCTGCAGAAGAAAGGAGGTGGCCTGGTTATCTAAAAGGTNGTCTCTGACCCTACAGTCTCCATTCTCCTTTCTCACCAAGTTTCACTAAAACTATCTCTATCTGCTCCAATTCCTAATTCCTGTTTTTCTCACTACAGAAACCTGCCCCGCCATAGACGTCCATCCGTGAAGACTGGGCAACTTAATATAAAGAGAAGTTCTGTCAATTTTTACATCTCTCAGCCATGACCACTTCCTTCTCAAATCTCTACCCTTGTTTTATATGGATCCCCAGACCTCTTCTCCTAGTTCAGGCTTGGGTCTGCCTTTCCTGCTCTCCTAGTGATCTACATAAAATATTTTACATATTTGGACTCAAAAATGTTATCAAGATCAGATTTTACTCCTATATTCTAATGCATACAACCAGCTTCCTATTTGATAATTCCATTAGATAACATAAAAGCCACTCAAAATTTTGTTTAAAATAGAATGAAACAGGGCATGTCTGGTAGAAGTTATTTAAAAATTAAAGATTCAAGCAATTTGCCTGGTGGCCAAAATGTTAACATGATTTGACAGCAGCTAACAAGCCACTGGCTGATTAAAAAAAAAAAAGTTAATATCTTGCTGATGTGATGAGTCATCTACTATAAACGCATACTATGTTTAACATCAATAAAATAAAATGTTGTACCCAATAAAATAAATGTTGTATTAACATTTATTTAATTGTATTAACATTTATTTGAGAATTAATGATACCTTGTACAACCAATTAGTTATACAAGGGATATGAAATATAAGATAAAGCCTTAGCCAGGCGGTGGTGGCACACAGCTTTAATCTCAGCACTTGGGAGGCAGAGGCAGGCGGATCTCCGTGAGTTTGAGGCCAGCCCGGGAAAGGCGAAAAGCTACACAGAGAAACCCTGTCTTGGAGAAAAAAAAAGGTACAGCCTTATCTTCTCGTTTAGTCTAACAGAGGAAAAAGACATACATATCCATTATCACCAAACAAAATTAAAGCTATTAAATAACTAATTATAAAAATTAAATGTCATATAATACAGTGTGCTAGAAAAAATACCATTCGTATCAAGAAGACAGATTTATTATACACAGGAATATAATTTTGATACTTTGACCTTAAGTAATCTAGCTGAGCTCATCTCAAAAAGATTTACAGTATATACAAACCTCTTCTCCTTGATTTATTTGCTCCTTTGTTCTTTCTTTTGTTTCCATAATATAAGAATAATCTTCCTTCATCTGCTCAAGCTGGGTTGCTTTCATGAAGAACTACATCAACAAAAAGAAAAAATACACTTAGGACTTTCTTTTGTTTCCATAATATAAGAATAATCTTCTTTCATCTGCTCAAGCTGGGTTGCTTTCATGAAGAACTATATCAACAAAAAGAAAAATACACTTAGGACTTTGTAGACTTTTCTGTGTAAAAAAATAAAAAAACGGGGGGCAATTTTAGCTCCCAAAACTTTTAAACCAATTATATAAAAGGCATTAAAAATGTAAGCACATATATATAAACACGGAGAACAAATCATATTTTACATTAAAATTACTGAACCTGCTATATCCATATATCTACACAGTCAATGCAAAAGCTCTTAATACCCCATGAAAGAAATACTTCTAAGCATGAAAATATAACTTGGAAATTTAAAAAATTCCTGCATTTTCACAAACTTTATTTTCAAAGTAAAAATGGCGTTGAATTCCTATCTTTGATCTTAATGCATCTAAAATTTCTAGACTAGGAAGAATCAAAACTCACTCAGAAGACTACATACTAAGTTTTAGAAGTAATGAAATAATTCTTTAGTTTTAAAGTTGTAAATGGTTTAAAGTTTGTATTAGGTTATATATGGCCAATTGTTCATTCCACTGTATTTTCTTAAAGGTTATTTGAAAAAATAATAATGTATTCTTTTAGAATGAAAAGTCATATGAAAAAAATGAAGATCTACCAAAAAATTATACTTACATCTTACTTGACAATGTTTAAATCTATTTTACAATATTACTTTAAGTGGGTGATTCTGAAGGGAAAGAAAAAAATCTCAGTACCCATTCATTACCTGAGTAAGTTTCTATGTATCTGAAACCATGACCTTAGTTAGGTTTGTATTTAGTTTATTCTCTTACTTTGTATTTATCGCCCTCATTTTTGGACTGTAAGAACTGCTTGCTCATCTCTTGTGTTAAAACAGAAACTGGATTGTCCACCTGAAACAAATTTTTTTTAAAAGGGCATTAAAAAATATTTTATTTTAATGCTTTAAATCAAATTATTCATTATAAATGACCAGTAGTTAATCAAAAAAGCTAAGCTTTAGTCGAAGCTTATAGCATTTGGACTAAAATACAAAAAGCAATGTTACACATTTCCACAAGATAATGCTTCAAAATAGAATACCAAAATATATTCTAGCCATATTCAGCATTCCCCTACAGAAGGTACACGCTTAAGAAGCCTCTTATGTGCCTTTATTGGGTTTTTCAGGAGCTAGGGAAATGGCTAAGTGGGTAAAACATTTGCTATGCATGTATGAGAACTCAAGTTCAGACCCCCAGTCAGGAATGGCAGCCAACTTTAGCCCTAGAATTTAGGGGATAGAGAAAAGGATCCCTAGGGCGAGCTGGCTAGCTAGACTAGCAGGAATTGGTGAGCTCCAGGTACAGTGAGAGAACCTGACTCAGTGAAGTGGCAAAATGAGGATACCCAATGTCAACCTTGGCCCTCCACACAAACCAGCACTCACACACATACATACATGCATACCACAAACACACACACACGCAAAGAAAAAAGAAAAATAGGCTGTTCACTTTCCTATAGATTACCACGTAATGTCACAAATATCAAAGGACAATATAGGTAGATATACAGCATGTGAGTCAGCTTTCCTGCATTCTTATTTGAACTCTGTCCTTACCACTACTATGCAGCCTTGGGCAAGTCAGTGAGCTTTTTCAATACACAAAGTTCAGCCCAGTTACCTGTTTTCAGAACTATGACAGCAAGTACTGTTTTTTTCACAGCAGTGCTTTTAAGATTTCTCATGTCTTTATAACTTTGTGAACATAACAGAAACCAATAGAAACGTATCTCATTTAACATTTGGAGCAAAAGTCATTTTAAATAAGCTATAGCTTAAACAAAAGTACAACTGGCTACCAGAATGTATAAGGTGAAAATGTTTTAAATACATATTCTGCTTTAAAAGATTCAGGGTGTTTATTATTTAATAACAACTATGGTACTATAAACAAAGCAATTTATGATGCTAAAAATAATACTCACTGGTTAATTATACAGGACTAGTATAAGAAAGAAACTGAAACTTTTCATTTTTAACATTAAAATGACAACTACTATTGAATTTTTAAGTAAAACAATGTTTTTAAAAACACGCCCTTTAAGTAAATGCTGGTGCTTTTTATTGCTTTAAAAAGTGCTTACAGTTCAGTGTGGTGGTGCTCATGTTTAATTCCAGCACTTGGGAGGGGAGGCAGACAGAAGGATCTCAGACAGTCTGATCTACATAGCGAGTTCCAGGCCAGCCGGAGCTACATAGTGAGTCCTTATTTCAAAGGGAAAGAAGAAAAAGAGNAAGGGAGCAAGAAACATGCTTCACAATGCTTCCCTAGACTTTAATTATATCTGCTTTCTTGAAAATAAGACCTGGTACTACTGTCAGACACCTGGCCAACACCTCGAATTAGCAGCAGCACCAAAGTTCCTATCGTTGATTAGTTATGAAATGGACCTGTGATTCCCTATACAGCACAGAAATGTTATACCATTATTAAAATAAATTTTAACAAGATATTCTTGACTATGCTAACAAAACCAATGCACTAAAAATGGAGCACACATATTCTTATCAATTTACCATGAAGCCATCTTATTTACCTATATGCATGCCACAGGGGGTGGGGATCACACAAGTAAAACAATACTTTCATTAATTAATCTGAAAAACAAATTTAGCAATTACCTGGATGTTAAAATGATCAAGAATTGCAATCAGCTCTTCTTTCTTAGTAGAAACCACGGTGCCTGGTTATAAAAATACAAAGACCAGAGTCCTCGTGAAATACAGGGAAAATGTACAATTATCTACAAAATGCAAATATTAAGCAGCTATTGTCAGGCCAACAACAACAAAATACNAGGAAATACATGTAGTTTCAGGGTGACACATAAGTCATTACACAAACAGAGTAGAAAAAGTCCACGAGCAGTAGTAGTGCATGTGTCTTCCTAGGAATAACTGAACACTCACCTCCTCCTCCATGCCCTTTCCTACCTTCTGCTAGTTCTAAGCTGTAGAAATCAAGGGGAAGAAAGAAATCTACAGTTGAAAACAAAATGACAGAGCCTACTTCAAATTAATTCTGTTAAACATGGTGTTGACTTTACGTTCTATAGCAACAACTAAGTGTATGTACCTATATATATGTGTGTGTCTACTTGTATAACCAAGCAGGTTACAAAATGAGGTTTCAAGAGACTAGGAGGATATCATAGGGACAATCACAAGAACTTTTAACTATTTACTAATATTTTATAAGACATGAGAAAACCAACAAACCTTTTTCACTTTTTAGTTTGTAAGATCGACTTCCGTCCATGCTAATGTGTTGCTGCACAACTATGGAGTCACCGTACACATTTGCCCTGAAGGCATCATCTCCTCTGTTCCTTAATGTTATTGAGATGTCTGCTGAGCTGAAACAATGAGGTTAACATGATGGCACAATGCAGTATGTTAGATTACAGCAATTTTCAAATCCCCTAAGCAATCTGCTTAACGTGCATAGTCTATCACATAATGTTAAAGATAAAGACACTGTGTCAGACAGAAAAATAAAGCTGAGAAGTTTCATCAAAAATTGACTATTGTATGCATAACACTAATATTGTATCTATACAAAACATTAAAGTTTTGGTTATTTCAAGTTACACTCTATAGTTCAGCACAAGAATCATATATAATTGACATTATACTTCCTGACAACTGTGAATTACATAATCAGAGATCATACTGACAAAAGGGTTTTTTTCCCAATCTGAGACAAGGTCTCAGCATGTAACCCGTGGCTGGCCTGGGACTTGCTATAAAGGCTGCTATCGCTATTCCCCTCTGAGACCTCTGTAAGATCCAGCTGTAGGGCATTTTCTTAATTAGCGATTGATGGGGAAGGGCCCAGGAAATTGTGGGTGGTGCCATTCCTAAACTGGTAGTAATGGGTTCTATGAGAAAGCAGGCTGATTAAGTACTTCCATGTTGTAGTCCTTCGTTGAAGAAGTCAAGACAGGAACTCAAACAGGACAGAAACCTAGAAACAAGAGCTAATGCAGAGGCCATAGAGGGGTGCTGCTTGCTAGCTTGCTCCTCATTTTTAAGTTGGACTAAATGTGTTTTGCACTGATATGGCTATGAGCCTCTAGGGGCCAGAGAGTGGAATTAGGTATTCTGAATGAGAATGACCCCCACAAGCTCACGTCTGAATACTTGGTCCCAGTTTGAGGAACTATTTGGGAAGGACTAGACAGTATGGCCTTGTTGGAGGAAGTGTGTCACTGAAGAAGGCACCACTGTGCTCCACCCCCTGAAACCACAGCNTAAATGCTTTCTTTTATAAGTTGCCTTGGTCATGGTGGGTTTTTTGTTTGGTTGGTTTTTGGTTTTTTGAGACAGGGTTTCTCTGTGTAGCTCTGGCTATCCACGAACTCACTTTGTAGACTAGGCTTAGAACTCACAGAGATCTGTATGCCTGTCTCCCTGGTACTGGGATTAAAGGCATGTGCCACCACCACATGATGGTCATGGTCTTTTATCGCAGCAGTAAAAGAGTAAGTAAAAGAGTAAAAAGAGTAAGCAGTAAAAGTGTGTGTGTGTGTGTGTGTGTGTGTGTGTGTGCATGTGTGCATAAAAAGATATACATTAAAAATCAATCTTATTTGCCATTAAAATAAAAATTGTCAGAAAAACATGTTGTTAAAAGGATATTAATATTTATAATTGTCTGACACATAAAAGTAGGCAGTGTTTCCTGATTCATGTGAGCATCTGATACTAATGCCTTCTCATATAAAACTATTTTCATTAAATGAAATCTTTAACAAACTTCTTATGGATTTGTCAATAAACTCCATCCTTTAACATTTACAGGAAAATATTCAAGATGAGCTTCTCTGTACACTACAGATGTGACAGGAGACACAACTCAGCATTTGCTGTACTTACTCCTCATCCTCTTCGTTTCAAGACGGACTTAGCCACCTATCAGTCTACATCTCCATCTTCAAAAATTAGGCTAAATATGTGTAAATCTGCATGGAACAATCGACTTTAAAATTCAAGTTCAGGAAAGTACGCCTACACTTCAGTGAAGATTCCACTAATGTGAATTACACAGCTTGGTTAAAGACATCTTAGTGACCCCCTTATCAACAGTAAGGGAAGCTGGGGAGAACTAGAGAAGAAACACTATACCATCTGTGCAACACTTCTATACATCTAAAATAAATTTTTCCTATTTCAAATTTCAACATGATCAGGTCAAGAAATGATGGTTCAGTAGAGCTATAGTTTTGAGGTCTCAACAGCAAAACTGATTTGTGAGATGATGAGGCCTGCAGAGAAAAGCAGGAGCTCTAGGCAAATGAACCTAACTGACTGAAAAACGAACCACAGACCCCCAGTGAATCAGAGAGACAGACAAAACTCGCTTCCTTCACACACACACAACCAACTAAAGTATTAGTTAGTAACCCTGCACACATGGNATCTGAGTGGCCAAGACTCTAAGANGAGGAATAGGAAACAGAACACAAACCTCACAGGTGAAAGTCACAAAGAAACAGGAAAGGAAGCTCACACAGTGAAACAGAACCAACCAAGAGAAGGGACTGGCAGACTGGCTGTGGTGGCGCACTCCTTTAATCCTAGCACTCGGGAGGCAGAGACAGACAGATCTCTGAGTTCAAGGCCAGCTTGGTCTACAAAGCGAGTTCAAGGACAGCCAGGGATACACAGAGAAACCCTGTCTCAAAAACAAACAAAGAAATAAGGACAGGAAAGGTGGTAGAGGAGAACCAAAGAAGGAACTACAAACACACACACAACAGTTCTGTTCNAAGCCGAGTATGGGGAATGACTTCCTGGGTATCTTCTCTTCTCTCGTATCACTTGGGAATCCTGGATTAAGGTTAAGATTCCTAAGTCCTCAGCAATATGTATGTAAGAAACTAGCATTCTTCATTTGTATCGTATTCCTACTCTACTTGTAAGTATTAAAATAAAGAGAAAAATGGAGAGAACACCAAACAGAAAGAAATCTGTCTCATGTTCTGTCATATATTAGTATCAATCATCAAAGTTTCCATTAGATAAAATCAACATCTATATACTGCAAGAGAATGTAACCATAGNTGGGCATTATTATGAAAAACTAAGACCCCTCTAGAGGGTATCTTGGGTCGTTTCAAAAACAAGAGGAACTGGGGGTGCTGCTCAGTGGNCAGTCCTTGTCTAACAGAAGGTAAGCAAAGGAAGGAAGAGCAGGAGGAGGGAGGACAGCACCAACCTGACTCCCCAAAAAAGGGCTGTGAGCAGGCAAAAGGCTCTAACAGCAATGATACAAAATTAGACAACTGATATAGTTACATGAAAGCAATGTCTGACAGAAATATGAATGTAGTCAGACACAAATGAACATACCTACAATTCCAGCACTGGGAGGACAGAGGTAAAAGGATAGGAAGTTCAAGACCTGCCTCTGCTATATAACAAGTTAAAGTGACAGCCTACGCTACAAAGTATCCTGTTTCAAAAAATATAAATAAAAAGAAAGAAATATGAATGTTAAACTACAAGGCAGTGTAAAGTGAATCTTAAAGGGTCCTTGCCAACTCCTCAGCTGATCTTGTTTCCTCAGACTGCTGCAGGCTTCTGAGTCCTCTCCCGAATGAATCTCAGCTCAACTGCTGCTCAAAGCCTGAAAGCTTAAGAGGCCTCTAGTTCCTGGTTCTCACACCTTATATACCTTTCTGCTTCCTGCCATTACTTCCTGGGATTAAAGGCATGTGTCTTTTCCANGCAAGACATGAGATCTCNANTGCTGGGATTAAAGGTGTGTGCCATCATGCCTAGCTCCATTTTCATTGTGGCCTTGAATCCACAGAGATCTAGATGGATCTTTGCCTTCGGAATGTTAGGATTAAAGGTGTGTGTGCCACCATTTTCTGGCCTCTATGTCTATCTAGTGGCTGTTCTGTTCTCTGACCCCAGACAAGTTTTATTAGGGTACACAATATTTTGAGGGACACAATATATCACTACAAGGCAGTACTATGACTGCTCATCAAGGGTCCAGACAGTAGACTTATGACTGTGGTCCTAAAATCACATTCACTGAGTAAGAGAAACAGAGCCAGAGATAGGATACTTTTCTAGAAGTCACAGAAAGCGTAAGAAAGAATTTCTGAGCAGAACAAGTTGGTCATCACTGACTTTACTCTCATCCCTATCATGGTAGTATGACTGCAGATAACAAGTTTAGGCCAAAACCTACAAAGGTATAGTATTTATAAATATTTGTTT
>LZPO01008401.1:28773-45037 GCA_001675575.1 Neotoma lepida | reverse complement strand
AAAAAAAAAAAAAAAAATCACATAAATGTGCCACTGCCATTTCTTCCATACAAGTAACAAGTTTAAGCGGGCAGTGCACGGTACCAGTAACACAGGCTATCTGCCTAGATGATAACAGGAAGCAGAAGGCCATGTTGGCAACAAGGCAGGACAAAGGCCTAAGGTATGAAACCTCTCCTTGGAGAGCCCCGCTTTCCAGGGCTCTAAAGCATGCTTCTTACTAGAGACTAAGAGCTCAGCGCAGAATACTTACTTCTGTCCAGCTTTCACAAAACCTTTCAAAGAGGATCCTCTGTTAGTAGCAACTGCTTTTCCACCAAGACCAACTATGAGAGCGGTGAGTACAGCACTCTTTCCACCTAAAGAAACACATTGAAAAATTCATAAAGCGGAAATGTTGACTTGATAACGTTATTCAAAAAGATGGCTGAATCTGTCCCAACCCGAAGAAACTGTTACAAATTCAATTATCATTTTCTTCCTGTGCTATTGTGGAAAACTAAGGAAAGTTTCACATCAAGGACTATCTCACCATCACCAGCAGGAAAAACTCAACAGTTCAGATACCAAGTTTGTACCCACAATAAGGAAGGAGGAAATGGTCACTCTCCTTCCAACCTGAAACTCAGTCTATCATCTTGGTGGATCAAACTACCAATTACATTTATATATGTAACTAATTTTCATAATTTGCCNTTACATTCTAATTTAATTATAGCTACTCCTTTCATCATAAATTTTTAGGCACAGAAACTTTAAAATAGCTCTCAAATGTAGGAAATACCACATGGGAAGGAATGTTGTCTCTCACTATATGATGCATCCTGGAATCAGNACATGTAGTCATTCAACACATTTTTTTTCACATTTTTTTTATTATTATTAAAACATTCGATGTACAACTACAGGAGAGATAATATACAGATAGCTTGAACATAAATAGAGGTACAAATTCTTATCCTAATATTGAAATGTTTCACTGAAGCATGCCCAGTGATTGGGCAAAACCCAAACTTATTTTATGCTACAGTCATCCTAGGGTCCTTCCTGCTATGTAGCCTCCCTGGATCTGTCAACACATTAAAATGAAAAAAAAATAGAAAAATCACATATTTGTAATTTAATATTTTGACAATTTTTAATTTAATATTTTTAAATTTTAATATTTGACCCTTAATTTTAATATTCATTTTTCTAGCTCTTTTATGTTTAATTTTTTGAAGTATAAATCTTCTTATTCTAAAAGATATAAAACATCAAAAACTCCACACTTTGAAAATCTCTTAACAATTCACATATATAGTAACCATTTTCTGAATTTCATCATCCACCAATCAATTAACAATAGTTTGTGACCTTCTACAACATACCACCAAATTAGCCAAGAGAAATTAATGATTGTCTTGATTTAGTTCCTGGAATGCCTTTCAAGTTCTTACTCTTTTTTTCTTTTTTCTTTACTACCAGGTATAAAGCTTTAGTTAATTTGCTTTTATTAAGTTTTATAAAAGAAACCATTCAAATTTTAAAAAAGACACAACTTGAGAATTCATGATTCTTTCTTTATGTCTTGTACTTTGCAACCTCCCTGTAATGATTCTCTTCTCGGTTCGTTCTCCTGCTTCCCTCAATGACAGAGGCAGCAACAGTAAGAAAGGGACTATGGCGCTACCAGACCTAACTTCCTTGCCCAGTACCTATCACTAAGTGGTAAACTGCACTCTCGGTCACCCCTGACACCTGGCTTGTCTACCATCAACTGCCACAATGGAGCTAGTCTGCCACAACAATCTTGCCCGTGTCAACCCATCCCTCACAACTTTTTAACTGACTACCCACTGTCAGCTGAATAAATCTCTAAACTCTTTATCAAGCCTTTAAGACCCTCAACAATACGATATACAATATAACTCTCCTTCATGCCCTTCCCCACCATGTTCCAAATAATACAACATAAAGTTAAGCCCCATTCTCCATATACATCATCTATCCTCTGAAGATTTGAGAATGAGCCAACTGTGCCTAGAACCTCCCAACTTTTTGCCAAATGAATTTTAAGGAACCTCTAAATTTCATCCAAATACTAGCAAAAATACAATCTCCTCATAAAAACCACTGATCACAACAATGGACTGTCACCTCCATTTTCTGGATTTCTAAGGTACTTCATCTGTACCCTAACTACTGTTTACANTCTGGTGCCTTTATACTGAGGAGATAGGAAGCTCCTTGGGCACAGTAGTTTGAGGTGAACCTGAGCAAAATAACTAAGATTCTATCTTAAGAACATGGAAAGAAAAAAAAGAAAAGGAAGCAGAAAGAATGATGTATGGATATATGGAAGGAGAAAGAAAGAGATGGCATAGTGGTTAAGAGCACTTGCTGCTCTTGGATGGGACCCAGGTTCAGTTCCCAACACCTGGCTCACAACCATCTGTAACTTCAGTTCCTGGAGATTCAAAGCCATCTTCTGAACTTTGAGGACAATGTATGCACATGGTCCACATACATGCTTGCAGACAAACATTTGTACACATAAAAGTAAACAAATCTAAAAGACAACAGAAAAGGGAGGAAATGTTTATACCTACTAAATAACGTATCTAACTAAAATTAATCCAGTATTTTTTTGAAGTGTAAACTAAAAAATACTGGGAAGCCACAAAGTTCAGACTCAAATATTTATCGGCATTAATAGTCGCCTATTTCAAAAAGCTCATGCACTGTCATCACAAAGTAGAGTATAAAGGGGGCAAAGGCACTTACTTCCATTGTTGCCAACAATGAAGTTGACATTAGAACCAAATTTAAAAGGTCCAAGCATTGAATGGCACATGAAGTTTCTTAGCTGAATACTCTCAATTATTCCAACTTCTGCGGCAGTCTATTAACAACAAAGAAATTGAGGATAAAATCAATCTCTCTAATCCACTCATTACAAATACCCAAGCATCTGACAGACTAGCAGTATTTATCAATGAAAAGCTATATCAAGTAAGCAACGATAACTTTCATGACCGTCATTAAATAAAATGGGAATTTTCTTCAGGTTACCATTAATTCTACACATTATCTGCCCAAGGTTTGACCATAGAATTCATTCTCTGCCACGACACTCCATTTTCATAATAAAGAACTCAAAGAGCATTGTACAGATGCCTTTCTTCTGACAGTCTGTCTCAGGCACTTACAAGAGCCAAGTGACTTTTAGCAGTGTAGAAAAGAATATAGGATTTGCCCAGCAGTGGCACTACACAACTTTAATCCCAGCAGTGGGGAGGCAGAGGCAGTCGATCTCTATGAGTTCGAGGCCAGTCTGGTCTACAGAGCAAGTTCCAGGACAGCCAGAGCTACACAGAGAAACCATGTCTCTAGAGGAAAAAGTAGGATTCCCAAATCTGTAAAGCAGAAAGAGCTACCATATTACAAATAAATGTCAAGAATAAGATTATTAAATGGTTTAACCAGTATTTGGCCAATAATACTCACCTGCACCCCATGGATATTAATTACCAGAATAAACCAACCAAATTTTGTCAGTCCTAACATTTCAGAGACTATTTTAAGGTGATCAGCAATTTTAATGGGTTCTTTAGAAACTCCATCTCAATTCTAGCCATATACCTCATTAAAAAGCAGAAAATATTTACATCATTGCACGAGTAGATTATCAGGTATTATGACTCATGAATTTCTAAAAATATTTTTAATTTATGGTAACTAAAGAGTCATATACAATTATTAAGAAATGAGACCCTATGTACTCTTCACCCAGCTTCTGCCAATGGAAACATCTTAATAAAGCATGGTATCTTAAGCAAGACACTGACACTGACAGTCTACATACACTGTGTTTCCCTCACAAGCAATCACTTATACTACAAGGATCATAATCACCATCATATCCCTTTTAACCCACATCAACCACCTGCCCACTAATCTGTTCTTTATTTCTGTAAATGTTATTCCAAGAATGTCAAATAAATGGACGTAGGCAAAACATAATCTTTGGAGACTGGCTTTTTCACTCAGCTTTAATTGTCTGCTTTTGACTCTGTCATGGCTAAGCAGTATTTCATGGAATGGATGTACCACAGGATATTCAGCAAATCACATGTGGACTTATTTTGAATTTAACTTTTTGTGATTTTTTTTAATGCTACTAAAAATATACTATGCTTTGTACTAAAATAAATCTTCACTTCTTGGGAACAAATGCTAGGTTATATTGCAATTTTATATTGTTTTTCACAGAAACAAACTTTCCATAGTGGTGNTAACAACATTCCCATCAGCAATGTATAAATGATTCAATGCACTCTTGCCATCTGGTGATACCACTATTTTATACTTTATCATTCTGATGAGTATGCAATGATATCTCAGATAGAAATGTGAAGGACAATTATATCTCCTTACTCTTTTAAAGTTCGTAAGGGTCAAGTCAGTAATCATGGCCTCTATTCTATTCACGACATTGGCAATTCTTGTTTCCCTATTGGTCTTACTACAGGTTTGCTAATTTTATTTAAAGATTTAGTTATTTCTCCCATCATTTTCTTTAAATTTTCTAATTATTAACAAACTTCAAAATCAGAAGCTATTTTTACCCAGCTCTTTAAAACACTTATGCTTTCCCCAGACTACAAATTATGACTGGGCTACAAATTATCATTAAATATGATATATAAAATGACCATGAGAAACAAACCAATTGAAACGCATTATTTTGTAATTCTGTGCTTACCAAAGTAGAGGTTCCATTAGTGAAAGAAATTGTACATTCATCATCATCTCCGTTTTTACCAAAATCTTCCAGTCCTTCTTGTCTTGGCCTTTTGGCATTTTCAGGAGAGCAGAAATTTTCTTCCTTTCTTTTGGCCATCAGATCTGAACAAATATTTACAGTAACAATAACATAAGCCAATATGAAGACTGTTCAATAAACACTGAACAAAATAAATCACAGAAAACTCCTTTAATTTTAAGGAAAAAGAACCTTCAAAAAGGAGGACAAGCCTACTGATGCTGTTAGTCCTTCAAGACCTGAGCTAGAAGACCTCTAGTTTCCAGATAGGTAAGAAAGTAATTTTACAGTGTCTTAAAAGAACAAAGCCACCATCACCTGGATCATACATATTGGCTGATATTTACCTCATAATTATTCATGGCTATAAATCAATTAAGAACCTAGCTGAAAAAAAAGAAAAAAAAAGAACCTAGCTGAATACCTTCTTCCCAAACACACTAAAGGAGAAAAATATTTTATTGGTAAAATGCTGTCTTTTAGCTTCCTATTAGTAGAGAGGACATAGTCCCTCCTCAAACGATTACAACATTCAACTTTTATAACTTATAAAGTAATATTAACCAAATAAAACTTGATTTTTAAGTTATTTCCCAAAGGAACACATTTTGAAGAAGTGATACCTCACACTAATAGTTTCCCTGTTCTCTAGATAGTGCATTTCAGTTGTCATAAACCAAGTATTAAAAAATACAATAGACAATGATACCCTTGTGTGTGTAAACTGTAAAAAAAAAAAAAGAGTAGTGGGGACATACGTAAGATGATTTGTAGACTTATGTTCAGAATGCAGTCCAAAGATCAGAAAGCAATGTCTGTGTACCCTAGGAACTGCAGATATCCCCAGTCCTGGGCTCCATGTTGGAGCATGTGAGTAATACCCTTAGTAAGATTTCAGGCGACACAAAAGCAGTTTTATACAATTTGAGAACTGGTAAATCACANTTCTAAAGGACTCAAACTCTGTGCCACTCTGACATTAAGTATCTTTAATAAAAGATGTATTAGCATCCAAAGGACATTTAACCTAAACTAATACCTTTCCAGGGAATATTACCATTAATCACAACTGTATCATATTGGCATCTCTATCTGCAAATAGTTTAATATTTATCTCAAATCTCTTATAGAAGCCCAAACTTCAAAACTAAGTATTTTTTTTTCAAATTACTTAATCACAAGAATCAATTTATGTCAGCTTTAGTTTGTGGCTAATTTAAATTCCCCAAATACCACCAGGCCGTTATTTCCCAGCTACACTTTCCGTCTCACCCATTCTCCATTCCTTTACCTTGAATAATTACTTAGTAATAACTTATAAATTACTAAAGAGGCATTATTTTTATTAATGACTAATAGACGATCTGACACCAAGCACTCAGAAAGGCCTGGCTGACTTCAGTACTTCATCATTAGAAAGCAGTTTGGCAAATAAAACTGGGGTGAGGCAGGTACACTAGGCTAAGTGTGATAAACTTACAATGTATACTAGTCTACACTACACAAAAGATACTGCACTCAGATACTTTATAATGAGGCTGCTTTTTATTTGCTGGGTATAGCCTGGGATTTGGAGTCTGCTAGGCTGCCAAGGTATCTTGCATCTGAGAGACACAGAAGGATCCTCTTAACTTTTAAATAGGAATCACTTTGAGATTTAAAGATGACAGACTTTCAAAAACCATGTATGAATGTCCTGAGTGTGAGATATAGGCAATAAGTAGTGAAACCATTATTACTAACAAGATAAAAGACACAACAGAAACAAAAAAGGATAAGGTTCCTCTGATATCTTGAGTATACTGAAAGAGCAGTGTAGTTTATTTTACTTCATTATCTACAATTTTTAAAATTTTTGTTGTTTTGGGTTGTTTGTGTATTAACAAGGCCTATCTATGTAGCCCAGGCTGTCCTGGAACCTGAGTGCTGGAATTATATCGTGTGCCACATCCTTTAAAAAAAAAATTACAGAATAGTATCACCTTTTCTCTTTTACAAAGTCAAACTTCAAAGCAGGAACAGTGAAGGACATCCAAAAGAAAGTAAGTTAAGAAGAAAAATCAGTAACTAAGGGCTCAATGCAGCATTTAGATACATAAGAAATTTTAATGGCATCCTACAAGTTTTAGTAGGATTATAAAACTTGACTCTTGAGCTTTTATATATAACTCATACTTCCCATTAATGCCAAAGTAGAGATTAACAGTAGTGTCCAGAATAACAGAATTAGACTTATTTAATTCTGTAACTATTAGAACTAAGTATTTTTAAGTAAACATAAATACTGCTACTCTGAGGCAGAAGTGATAGATTCAGATATCTGCCCTAAACTGTGTTTACCACGTCCCTAATAGTACTCTTCCCATCTACAAAACACATTCATTCTACATTAAACAATCTTAATGTACTGAATTAATTTAGCACAGTGTTTGGAATATATTACAAAATCAAATGAGGCTAACTAGACAATACAGTAAAACATTATGTTAAGTCCAAACACCAACAAATCCAAAACCAGCAGAAACTGGGAAGCCCTCTACTTTTGGTATTCCAGGTAATATGATTTGAATAGTCAATTTGAGTTGAAAGCATATTGTACTCTGGGATACACTAAGAATAATGCCAAAGTAGACAGTTTCTAATACAATTCTAAACAAAAGCTAAAACAGGATCAGGAATGAAGGGGCAGTGGCGAAGCTCAACAGTTAAAAAGACAAGGTCAAAGTTCCAGTGAGTAGAATTAACATTTGTTGAGGAACCTATGGTTAGCCCTGGATTAAACTATACGCTTTGATCTCCTTACGATATAAATCATGCCCTTATTTTGCAANATGGGAAACTGAGGCTCAAATGTAAGACTTCAACTTATGTAGGGCCAGCTTAGTCACTAGATGCAGAAAGATGCTGGCAGCACAGATTCAAATCCAACTTTCTCAACCAAAAGTCAAACCACTTATGTCCAGGTTCCTACTGGCATAAACTGAGTTTAGCCAACACTTGATTCACTCAGTGACTGACAATCTGTTGTCTTCTTGTGTGCCTCTCTAGGAAAAAGAATTCTATCCTAAAGTGTTCCTCTAAATGTTCCTTCGTGCTTGCTTCATCAAGTTTCATTTTCTCACTTAATGCTAGCCACCATTATGAACAGACAGTAGATTTGCCAAGAGGAAAGGATGAAAAACTTGGTTTGTTTGCAAACACTTGAGTTTGAAGGGCTCCAAGTGTAGACCCTGAGATACTCTGCAAGAGAAATCAATCTACAAGTGGAGGAAAAAAAAAATACATCAAGTAGTTTGAATTTGATGACCAAGAAAAGCATACAGAGTGGAAAAGGACCTAACTAATTTAACTTGCAAATTTAAAGACAAAGATACACACACACACACACACACACACACACACACACACACACAGTACAACTGACCACACTGGACCCTCAGTTACCTGGACTTGCTGGTGACATTTAAGTATGTAAAACGGGCTGGAAAGGTGGCTCAGAGGTGAAGAGCACCGACTGTTCTTCCAGCACCCACATGGAAGCTTCCAACTGTCCGTAACCCCAACCCTAGGGGATCTAACACCTCGTTGGGCACCAGGCATGTATGTGGTGCAGACATACATGCAGGCAAAACACCCATATACATACATAATAAAAAATTTTAAAGTGTTTCAAATATAATGTATATACTATTACAGTAAACTTTTTAGTTATCTATTATTTCTTGAAAGTAGTCAACTACTTTTTGGGGAGTCACTGAAGATTGGATCCGGGGTCCCTCCATGTTAAAGTAGCAATCTACCACTGCACGGTACTCCTAGACTGCCTACTACATCTTGACTGATTGTCCTCACAATTAAAATGGTAGTCAAGACTCAGGCAAGTTTTAGATAAAATTCTAGTTTGGGCACTTAGTAAAATAACTCTATGAGGAATAAAACTTCCTTTACACTAACATTCAACATGCTGTTTATACTGGCTTTTTGTTGAGCTCAATACTGAACACTTTACACTGAATTAATCTCTCGGGAATCCTGTGTCTTAGAACTGAGAGGTAAAGAGGTGAATTACTCTTCAAAGTCTTATGACCTGCCTCGTGTGGAACAAAAACATGTTTTTAAGCAATTACAAGAGGTCTCTAAACTTACTAGACACACTCAGAAAATAATTTTTGNTTTTGGGCAGTCTTCCTCTGAAGCCTGAGCCAGCCTGGAACTCACTAGGTAGCCCATACTTTCCTCTAACTCTCCATCTCACCTCCTCAGTTCCTACTAAGGCCTGAGCCACCATCCCCAGCTCAAAAAAATAATTTTTCTTTGAGACAGGGCCTCGTGAAGCTGGCTTCAAGCTTGCTATGCAGCAGAGGACCTTTCCACCTCCTGGATGCTAGGATTACAGGTCTGCACCACCACAGAGTTTATGTGGTGCTGGGGACTGAACTCAGGGGTTCTGGGCTTGCTAGGCAAGCAAGTTACCATCAGTACTACCTTCCCAAGTTCCCAGGAAAATAATTACGAGCATAGATTTCAACATTAAGGAAAAGATCTGTTTCACATACTAACTGGATGAATCTAAGGGGAAGTCCTAACAGTTCATCACCCACACCTCCCTTAAAACTACCTGCTGGCCACTACAGATTCTACTAGACATTTTTAAAGATTCCAGAGCCTTCTAAGAGTCAAGGAATATGGACTTTTCTAACTTTGAATAGACACCTCAGAAGAGCTCGCAATGCAAGCGTGGTCTTCTTTCTACTCATTAACCATAAAGTTAATAAGGTAAGCAAGTATAAAGTAAGCGCTCACGTAACTTGTCTTCAGGCTTTAAATGTCAATTAGCTGTTCTTTCTAGGAATCAGGAGTCTTACCTGAAGTCCTATTCTCCTAGAGTCCCTTTCTCTACCCTCAGGTCCTGTTTTCTAGAGTTGCCAATCGAGATTTCCCTCCAATTCCACAGTCACGAAGGGCAAGAAATGCCACCCAAACCTTTCAAACACGACGATCCCCTCTCNCCTGGATAAATCCGAGTGGTGTTTAGGGAAAACTGGATTTAACGACAAATTCAGATTTCAGCGGCATTTCCAGTCGCCCCAGCCCCCCACTCCCTTACACGGTGCCTGCGCATGGAGTCCCCAGCTCCGACGCCGGCCTCAGCCCCGGCCCGACCTCTGCGGCTGCCCGCCAACGCCCGGGCCGCCTGGGGACGCGCGAGGGCGGGCCGGCGCCCACGGCCAAGTTTCCCGATGCGGAGAGCGGTGTCCCCCCGCCGAGGGCGCGAAGGTCCCCGCCGCCCGCGCGCAGGCCCTGACCCCCTCAGCACCCGCAGCCAGCAGCTTCCAGGAGGGCCCAGGGCTGGCGGGCGGCCGAGGCACGGGGCTGCCGGGGCGTGGAGCGAGGAAGCGCGCGCCCTCACTCTACCTCCAACAAGTCGCGGTCGCCCCGGGGAAGGGAGTCGGCGCGGCTGTCACGACGCGAAGGCCACCCGGAGGGCGTCCGACCTCGGCTACCGCTCGCTCGCCAGCCCCGCCAAGCAGGGCGCACCCGCGCCCGAAAAGCAGGCGGGAGCCCCGCACGCAGCTAGGCCTGTCTCTTATACACATCTAGATGTGTATAAGAGACAGGGAGGGAGGCGGGTGGGAAGAGCTCCCGGCGCCCTGGCAACCGGTCTACGCATGCGTCCGCAGGGCGGCTGGCGAGACCGGGGACCGAGAAACCGCGAGGGAGGGGCGGGGGAGTCTGGGAGGAAAGGGAACCGTTTCCCGGAAGGGGCGGGGCTAATGGCAANGGCGCTGGATTCGAAATTGAGACCCAGCGCTCAGCGCTTGGGAAGGCAGCGAGAGGCTTTTTGTTTTTTTTTCTTTGTTTTTTTTTCTTTTTCGTTTTAACTTTGGTTTGAGGGGATCGGGAGCTCGAGGGCAGCGGTAGTTATTAGACTCCAGGCCCAGACTGGTAAATGACAAGGAGTGTTCCTTCCCCAGCCGCGAGGAGGGGCTGTCTGGGTAAGTCCCGCCGGACAGGCTGCGGCCGGCTGCCCCGTGCTTGCACAGGCTTCTAGCTGTCTCTTATACACATCTAGATGTGTATAAGAGACAGGGCCCAGACTGGTAAATGACAAGGAGTGTTCCTTCCCCAGCCGCGAGGAGGGGCTGTCTGGGTAAGTCCCGCGGGACAGGCTGCGGCCGGCTGCCCCGTGCTTGCACAGGCTTCCAGAATAGTGGCGGGAGGGCGAGCTCGTCCACAGCCCTCCTGCAGGGTCCCCCACCGCCCTTCCCGAGGACACCCCCAACGCCTCGTTCAAGGCTCTGCGGGTGACCTTCCCCGATGGCCACTCACACACCTCTCTGCGTTATGGTTGCAACTGGAAAAACAGTTTTCTTAGAGCGGGCACCACTTCCGTGTGCCTCTGGGGTTGTGTGTGTAGTCCTTTCTCCTCTCCCCGCTCGACATCGCCTTAAATAAATAGCAGTTAAAGTTGTTCTTGGGCTTTCTCCATTCACTTCTCGACCGGATGTTAGCCATCCGTTCCGTCTTGACACAGCTTCACGTCACTATGCCGACCTAACCAAGTAACCTCGCTCTGTTTGAGCTTCACCTCCTATGTCAGGGGGAAGTGGATTTCACTGTCACCCCAACCTCGGTTTGCCCATCTTCATCCTTGGTGTACAACCTCAGGTCTCCCGTAATGAAGTAAATTCCATCGTTCAAAGCCAACCATTCACTTCATAATCATATATTGTGTCCTTAATCATGGACTAGTGGAAAGTGTGACGCAGTCAGAGACTAAACTGTGGGACCGAATCATCCTCGTTAGTAACTGAGAAACAGCCTCTGGCAGTACTGTNATCCTATTAAAATGCTGATTTGTCCCTCTACAACCTCTCTCTACTAAGATACTTAAATCCAGAACCTGATCGTTATCGTATCTATAGCACCCAGGCACATTCCTAATAAATACTAATAGGTAAATTAAATATGGGTCTCAAATTCATCAAATTAAATTCAAATGACAGGATAACTGAAAGAAATTTCAAACAGCACGACTTGGTGAAATTNNGTGTTACATCCCGTATAGATACAGTCCTGCACGATGAAAGTTTATACTGCTTGCCAATCTTTATATGAAAATTTAGTTGACTAAATGTGAATTTGGAAATTTAGCCACTTCCTGTCCCTTCTTTAAACTTTGACAGAGCAGAAATTTTGTCTTAATACAACGTGTTTTTGCATAAATCAAGCTATTGACATGACTTTTTTATGTTCTTTACATTTGATTCATTAGTGGAATTAGCAAGGGTCTGTGTTTTTCTCACCTCGTTCAGTTTTATAATTAACCAATAGAAACTTAATAGCTTTTAAGGAAGCTTTAGGAGCATAAATGGATTTATGGTCACCATATGGTTACTTCAAAGGATCTGGTTTTTGTTTTAACTTGTAGATTCTTCAGCCCTTTGTTAATGTGGAAACTTATCTTCTATCAAGCCATAATCTGGATATTCCTGCTACCAAAACTGATCTTGAGAGTCAAAGGATGTTAGAATCTCNTCATTTATCTGGTTTAATAGGTCTTATTTTCTGGAAAGGCTCATTGTCTCTCTGAGGCTATATAGTTGATCACTAGTATATCCAAAACCCAAATCCTAGCCTTATGGACTCTAAATTCAGTACTCTTTTCACCAAACAAGATAAATTGAANCTATTTATAAGTTATAAAACTATTTGCTATTTATTCTGACTTTGTTGGCTCTTTCNTTGTTACACAACTAACTCTTAAAAAGTACAAATATGTTGGGAGACACATTTATGTTGACTGCATCATGAGAGTGATAGCAGTAGTTATTACATTATAAGAGGTTTGAATAGAGACTCACAAATTTACATAGTTTTGGAGGATTTAATAGCTTTAGTATTTTTAAGTTTTACTTAAGCTAATCTTCCTTTAAATATGGAATATGACCTAATCAAGAACTGTCTGTACTGTCTTTTAGTGTAGTTATANATCTTAAACACTGTTCAATTTGGTCTCTTTTTGGAGTTTCACAAGCTTTTAGAATCTTTAACAATTGCCATGTAATATCACTTCAGAGATATGACTGGTATCTACTAAGAGCACATAGAGTGTGAGAGCATAATGCATGGTGGCTTAAAGATTCTTGATTAACTGCATTCTTAAAACAGGTTGTATGTACCTTTTAATACACTATAATGGGAATTCTTCATAGACAATATGAATTTTTAAACTTAGATTGTAGAATTAGAGAAAATCCTAAAATAGTATTTTTAAAAAATAGCCAGACATGGCACATGCCTTTAATCCCAGCACTCTGGAGGCAGAGGCAAGCAGATATCTGTGAGTTCAAGGCCAGCCTGGTCTACATAGTGAGTTCAGGACAACTGGAGCTACATAGTGAGACCCTGTCTCAAAATAAAATATATATATATGTATTTATGTATATATATGTATATATGTGTGTAGTAGATATAAACATATTGTAAATGTAATTGTACATATATATGTTACACTTACAATACATAATTTTGCAATAAATCAATGTTTATATTTCCTTATAAAATAGCTACCATAAATGGATGAAAACAGTATTTTAATGATTTCTTTTTTTCAACGTGATTACTCAGGCTGTAATGGAGAGAAAAANTGTATACAAATGGGAAGAAGTAAAAAGAAGCTGGGACTCTTATTGCAGACTTAAAACTGAATGTAGCAGAATTAGTGAAGTGCTATTGGAAATGGGGGATTAAGAAGGCACTTTGTAGACACAGAATGTACTGATCATTTGGCTGTTGGGGAACAAAGCGTAAGCAAGCATACTTGGGAACAGTAAGACTGAGACAGTTTCAAGGAGAGGTTTAAAGACTAAAGATGGGATTAAAGAGTTTGGTAAAAACCAGGCAATTCCAGTGCCTGGGAGCTGAGCTAAACGCACAAGTTCCAGACAGGTGTACCCAGCCAGACCCTGTCTCAAAAACAAACAGAGAAGACAGGTGAGTACCATACATCCAGCCAGAAGGAAATAAGGCTGAGTAGTCACTTCAAAGAATATATATAGCTAATGATAGGGGTTAATAATGGTAGAGGTCAGAGTAGCAAATAAAAGTTCTAACTCATGTGGCTACCTCTAGTTCTTTTAATATTATCCCTTAGTGTAGTTCTAATCTATACTTTTTGTAGTTTTGTTTGTTTGTTTTGTTTTANCTAGGGAATGCTTGATGGCTTTATAAGAAATTCAAAAGCTCTAATAGAAATTCATTGTAAGTTTCTAAGAGGCACCAAGGATGACAGCTGCAGTCTATATTGTTTTGGAGACCTCTTGGACTCTCCTGACCAACAGGGTTTGGCNCTGGGATTTTTGTGAGCCTGTTTTATGGAGGGACACTCACCCCAATTGGTGTGACTTCAACTAATACATATATATGTAAACATACGCTTTACATTTCCCATGTAATTTTAAGTAGGCACAAAATGGTTCTTTATCACTATTTAAGACATCTTTGGTGTTTTTTAGCCTTCCTTTTAAAATGAGTCTTTTCAGGTATTCAGTATGAGTCACAAATAAAAGCAAAAATATAGAGAATTTCATCCTCAAATTATTATTTGGCATTAATGCGTTCTAATGGCTAATACTTTACAAATCTCATTTGCCTTCATAGTAATGCATTATTAAATATATGTGCCCCTGCTCTTTCCAGGATTAACTACAACTTTTTATATTAACTCAATCTATTACTACAGTGTTACAGCCAGCAGAATTGTTGAGGTAGAGTAAAATTAACACTGGCCTACTATTAACTACTTAATACTTTGTGTTCACTCTGTGTTTTTCTTTGTAAAGTAATATAACCATGTATATTTATGCACTTCACAAAAATGAGTGCACAAAATAACACTTGTGGCAGGACTAGCCACATTATAAAATCAAGATTCAGAAAACTGAGAAAATTATATACAACAGCCGTTCCAGCAATGGTTTTCTTTGCATCTGTGTGAAATTTGATAGAGTAGACTTTCTGAATATACTTTTAGAAGAAAAGACTGTAATTTTTATTCATAAGGTTTCTGCATATAAATAATGGCCTTTTGGTTTAATATATTTTTGCCTTCTACCTTGGGTTTTTAGGCTGAATTAAGGTCATTCTTCAGAAAATAGTACTCTGGGTTAAATTTATGTAGTCAGATTTAGTCTTCATTGCAAACCCACATCTGTATCAATTAACAACAAAGGGAAAGAAGAACAGATGTACGTGTTTAATAGAGAAAAGCCGACAAAATACCCAGGCAGGACAACGGAGTTTAAGATGGTTTGTTCCTACATTGTCCTGTACTGTAGAAAGAANATTAATTCCTTTGGGTGGTAGAAACACAGGTGACTTAAAACATGTTCCTTTCAATTTCATTTTTCCACACTGGACTCCTAATGTGGCCATACAATTAAAAACAATACCTTTTATAAAAATGAAATTCCATATTTCTCCAGTATTTCCTACTTTATTTCTTCCCTCCCTATTTTTCCATCAAAGTTTCTGTGAACTAAGCTTGGATTTGGGGGGTTTTGTTTTGTTTGTTTCTTTAGCTGTTGCCTGCTTCCATGTTCCTTGTTTACGTGTACTTGAGATAACAGCAGACAGTCCCCAGGATGGGAGTGAATGACTTGTGGCAAATCTTGGAGCCTATAAAGCAGCACATCCACTTGCAAGAGCTTAGTGGGAAAACCATTGCCGTTGACTTGAGTCTCTGGGTCTGCGAGGCACAGACAGTGAAGAAAATGATTGGAACTGTCATGAAGCCCCACCTCAGGTACAGTAAAGGGTCTGTGACTATGATGAGTGATTGTGTAGCCAGTCTTGGCGTCCTGGCTTTGTTTCAACTTTTTTTNAATTGTTTTTTATTTGAGATTTTAAAATACATTTAACATAGCTTGATCTACTGCTGTGGAACAATCCTCTTCTACATGTGTAGTACTCTCATTGGTTAATAAAAAGCTGACAGGCCAGTAGCTGGGCAGGAAGTTAGACAGGAAAGCCAAACTAAGAATGATGGGAAGAAGCAGAGTGGAATCGGGGAAGACGCCGGCCAGCCAGCCAGCCGCGGAGCAAGCAAGACACGTAAAAAAGGGCCATGAGCCACACGACAAAGCATAAATAGAAATATAGGTTAATTTCAGTGTAAGAGTTAGCTAGTAACAAGTCTGAGCTATCAGCTGAGCATTTATAATTCATATTTAGCCTCTGAGTCGATTATTTGGGACCGAGCGGTTGGGACAGGAAACGTCCATTTACAATCTACATTTTATACCCATGACTTAAGTATGCATCTCCTACTCCAAGCTTCAAGCTCACATAGCNATCTTCACTAGCATGCTTCAGGTACTAAAAGCCAGAAGCTGAGAGGCCGTTACCCCCCTCTTTTATCTCTCATCTCCAGTCCATCAGTAATTCTTTCCATTC
>LZPO01008401.1:8729-22111 GCA_001675575.1 Neotoma lepida | reverse complement strand
TTTAATCCCAGCACCGTGGATACAGGGCAGGAGGATCTCTTGGAGCTCCAGGTCAGCCTAGTTTACAGAGCAAATTCAGTGAAACCCTGTCTCAAAAGAGGACGGGGAGATGCGCTACTGACAAAAAAATACCCAGGCATATTATTGGGGGAAATGNTGCAAAACAGCATTTTTATGTAACTCTACCTTTATTAAAAATAAAGTTAATAGCTGGGTGGTGGTGCCACCTTTAATCCCAGCACGAGGGAGGCAGAGGCAGGTAGATCTCAGTGAGTTCAAGGCCAGTCTGGTCTAGAGAGTGAGTTCCAGGGTAGCTAGGGCTACACAGAGAAACCTTTTCCCAAAAGATTCAAAAAAAAATTGTTAATAGTAAATATTAATAATGAATGTCAGAGAAAAGGATTATTTTTAGAAGAATGTGTACTAAGGTACTAACAATTAACTTTAAGTAATACAATTATAGTGAATGTTTGCTTTCTACAGTATATACCATACATTGTACTTTTTAGACACCANAAACAATAAAGAGAAAAAGAAATTGCCCACTATGAAGGTTTTCCTTATTTAAATGTAATATTTTTTAGCAATTTTTTGAGAACTTTATACATGAGTTCAATGTATTTCGCTCATATTTTCCACCGACTCCTTGAGCTCTAATTCCCACTCCACCCTAGTTGCTGTCATAAACAACACAACCAAAAGCAACTGGGGAGGAAAGGGCTTATTTGACTTACACTTCCAGGTCATTGTCATCATTGAAGGAAGTCTGTACAGAAATCTGGAGNCAAGAACTGATGCAGAGGTCATGGAGGAATGCTGTTTTCTGGCTTGCTCCACATAGCTAGCTCAGCTTGCCTTTCTTTTGTGCAACCCAGGAAAACTTGCACAGGGATGGCACTACCCACAGTGGNTCCTCCAACATCAACCATTAATCAAGAAAGTGCCCCCAATGACTTATTTTTTTTTTATAGCCTATGGTTGCAATTTATAATGCCCATATACTATTGGGTATGAGGCTATCCACACACAGCATGGGCAGCCCACTAGAGCTAACCCCCTTAAAGAAAGTTGACTCTCACCCACAGAAGCTATTTACTGTCAACAGTTCCTCACTAGGGGTGGGGGCTCCTAAACCTCTTCCTGCTCAGTGCTGAAATGTTGGCTGCCTTGATCTTTGGCAGGCACACACAGCTGCTGTGAGTTCATGGGTGCAGTGGTTCTGTCATGTCCAGAAGTCACTCTTTGGCTCCTGTCCTCCCAGCCTCTAGCTTTACAGTCTTTCTGCCCACTCCTCCACCATGATCCCTGAGCCTTGGGGAAAGGAAATGTGTTGTGCATGTCTGAATACTGTCTGTATACCTATTCTCTGCACATAACACCCACTGCTTCTCTAATGAGGTCTGAGAACTGTAGTCTACGGGTATAGAGATGCAAATTTAGGGGGCAGTTTGATGTTATGTCCATTTAGCATGTTAGTCCATTTAGTAGTAGTAGGTTCACCCCTGAGGCCCATGAGATCCCAACCATGGGTTCTTGGCCAGATATCCAGTACTAAGCATGCATTGCCTCTTGTAGAGTGGATCTTAAATCCAATCATAAAGCAGTTATTTACACTCATAACCTANAACAGTCATTCCACTATTGAACCCAGGGGCAAATCTTGCCATGCTGGTCATTATTGTAGCTCACAGGGTTCACAGCTGAGTTAGATTGTTGATAACTTTTCTTTTCCCACAGCAGCGGGCACAGCACCTCCTGGTACTTTGAAAGACAGCCAATGAGGAGGAAATTTCAGTATCACTTTACCCATCTATTCAAATGTCATGTTCTATAGATATTGTTGTGATCAGGATGATTTTCTTGTTTAATTTTTTAGAAAAAGACTTTACATGACAACTCATTCTTTCTACTGTTTAACATAAAACACTTTGAAGATGAAACCTCTGTGCTCTCTTTAGGATCCACATGTTGACTGTTACACGGTATCATCTATCAAGGGTAAGCTAGGCTTGGATCGCGATGCCCTGGTTGGACTGGCGGTACTTCTTGGTTGTGATTATCTTCCAAAGGCAAGCTGAGCTCATCACGTCTTTCTTAGTATCTTTGATACTTCACATGGTGTGTGTGTGTGTGTGTGTGTGTGTGTGTACATAGTATGGGTGTATAATTATAAATTCATTTAAGTTTGAACTATAATCCATTCACTAACATAGATAATCAGCAGAACTGATGAGATGACTCACTGGTGAAGGCACTGCTGTGCAGGCCTGACATCCTGAGTTCTGTGCCTGGGATATACATAATGATGAAAGGAAGAAAACCAAGTATGCAGAATTGTCCTCTGACCTTCCACAGGTGCCATGGCCCATCTGCTCACACACATCATGCACACTCACACACAAAATAATTAAATAAATCCAAAGACAATCAACAANTCAGATAATCCTAAAAAGCTACCTTGTGGTGATAAATGTACAAAAGCGAGTTCTATAAGTGGTCCCACAGCTTCAGCCTCAAGAGATTGACATGCGTGCTTGACCAACCTATCAAAGAAGTTTAAGGAGTCCTCTTGTTTTATAGCAGTGCTAGTTTCTATTATGGCTTCATCTACTTTTTAGCTCTCTATACTCCTCATAGCTGTCTAGTTGCACACATGTGAAATGCTCTTGTCGCTGCTGCTAAGCAGCATCATTACTGAGGTAAAGCCATTCATACCTCCCTGCCTCTCAGCATTGCNTTANATTTTCTTCAGCGAGTGCTAAGAATTAGGAGGACAACCTTTTCTTACATACCCTGTGTAAAAACACACATGGTCACCATTACACCTCCTTGTATGTGTCCCCATCATTCCAGATTAACATTTCACTTTGTTTTTCCACTTTATGAAAGGGGGTGCCTGGAGTTGGAAAAGAACAAGCATTAAAACTTGTGCGGATTTTAAAAGGTCAAAGTTTGCTTCAGAGGTAACTAAGTGTTGCTTTTTTCTCCACCCTGGACACTTACTCTTGCTGGACTCTGAACTACTCTGTGTTTTCATTTTCAGTAATTAATTCTTACTTATCTTGAACTCTTCCAAAGGAAGGAAATGAACATACGTTGAAAGCATACTTTTAAGTATGTAGTTTTGTTTCACCATACATAGTACTATGTCAAATGTAGTAACTTATAGCCGGGGCATTTTTCCATAGCCTGTGTTAGATTGTTAGAGAATCAGTTAAGATGAACATAACATTAAAATAAGTTTGTATTTGATGCTTTGATATTATATTTAATTTCTATAAATGAAGTACTATATAATGTGTTGAAAATATTTAATAAGTAACATTGGATAAAGGACTTTTAAGTTGGGCCAGCTACATGGCTCAGCAAGTAACAGGACTTAGAGTACAAGCCTGACCACCTGAGTTCATTTGATTGGCAGAAATCATGATGGAAGGAGAGAACTGACATATGAAAGTTGTCCTCTGGCTTCTACATGTGCACTGTGGCATATACATGCCTGCCTGAGCGTGCGCGCGCGCGCGCACACACACACACACACACACACACACACACACACACACGCACACACGCACACACGCACACTGTATAGGCATGCATACACACAATAAAATAAGTAAAACTTAATATCAAAAAACTTTTGACTTTTTTCTTTCTCCTGCTATTATATATTTAGTAATATATTCTAATTTGAGCTGTACAAGTTGGGGATCCAATTAAGATACAGATTATATTGAAATTTACAAACTACTTATTCTCTTAAAAGCTTGTGAATTATATGTGCTTGATGTAAGCAATAGTTTATAAAAATTAAGATTAATGACAATAAGATACAAAATAAGAAAGAAAAGAGAGCTGAGAGGCTAAACATAGTCTTGACCAACCCTCTGTACGTCTGAGATGGTATGCGCCTGAAAAGAAACCCTGAGGGTGGCAGAAGTGAAGAAATAACTGAAAAAGCTTGCAAATCCCTCCACCTTTTCTTACAGCGCTTCTCTTGTAGCTGTAAAGCTGTTGGTAGACCTAAGTCTTCAGTAAGTTCCTGATGAACCTCTGTGATTATTGTCCCAAACAGGGAAGAAGTATCATTTGGCACGAGAATGAATGAAGGAACTATCTCAGAATTGTCTTTGCAATAAAATAAGGAATGAAACACAAGTAATTATGGCACTTCTCTAGCTCTAAGCNGCTCTCACTGAATTAGTGTCAGCAAATATGTGTTTCTTGGCAACATGTAAACTTGGTCTTTACACTTGAAAATGACCAGATTTTTTAATAATTATCAATTCCTCTAATTTTAATAATTTATATTATTTTTCCCTATTTTTTAATCTTTGAAGCTGTCATTTATCCAGAAGCTATTAATATGGATTTTTAGTATCCTTTACAGTTATTCTTGACAGTAAATGAGTCAAAATTTACAACAGTTGATTAATTACCTCAGTACTACACATTCCTCTGTGAACTCAATGTTTGGTGAGTAGTATCGAGGTATTCTTGATGATATTATGTTAACCTTTAGGCAAAAACGCATTTTGTTACTCAAAATCTTAACAGTTACATACATGTTCTTAAAACTGTGCATTACACAAAGAATGTTTTGCCATTTGTATACAACAGATTAAGAAAAAAAAAGCAATTAACATTTTAAATCGTCCACTTTTTTAAAGTTTTATCTAAAAACTCAATGTTTTATTTGGACATATACATTGCTCTTTACCCTTATTTCTGATTAAAAATAATGATCATGCATATAATTTTGCTTGTTTTATACTCTAGAACACAGAAAAGATATGGGAAAGGGCATACACAAATATATATTGCTCCCTGAACAAACTNATCACAACGGCTGTGGTTAGATAGACATCTGTACAGACATACACATACGCACACTCTGCCCCCTTAGCAATTCTCCTCCGCCTGGGACCACATGGAAAGCTTATAGAAAACTGAGCATTTTTCCAGGCCAGGCAACTGAGTGTATGGCCAGCAAAGAGAAAATAATTTGACAGATTAAAGGGAATAGAAGAAACTGACATTTAAGAATGTATTTTTATGACCTCAGTTTTTTCTGTTTTTTTAAAAACTATTTTCTAATAAAGGTTTAACCAGTGGATTGAAGAACCTTTCTCCTCCATCCCACAGCCAGCAGCTAAAAAAGTGGCTCACTGCTCTGTGTGTTCCCATCCAGGTAAGCAGGCATGGGAAACTCCCTCAGTGTATTGGAGCCNGAGCCCATGTTTACAGTCCTGCTCCTTATACATTCTTATCCTTTATCAAGACTCTGCTTGGAAATACCTTAGAGTCAGAGGCTGAGTTACACAGACATCGTGAGCATGCAATAAATGTTTGACAAATGAAATCATGTGGTAGCAATATGGATTTTGCTATGCAAAATTTCATAGTCTGTTACCAAATTATTTAGATTTTAGAATTACCATGTTTTGATATATGAATCTATTTTTATGACAAAATGTAAGTCTTAAAGGAAAATGGAACTAAAACCATTTATTTTTTATCAATGTTTTATGTTTATATGCTTAATTATCAACCTGTAGTACAATTTTCTGGCTCTATAGATAATGACTTAAAACTAGTTTCCAATGCAAGTTCATTCTTGTTGAAAATAGGTTGGATCTTCATTAGTCTTAGTTGAAAAAGATAACATTGAATGAGCTGAGTGTGGTTCACACTTGTAATTCATTACTTGGGAGGTAGAGACAGTAGGATCAAGAGTTCAAGGCCATCTTCAATTACATAAGGTGTTTGAGGGTTACATGAGACCCTGACGCAAAAACAAAAAGAAAAAAAAACACACAACCAGAAAAGTACACTGAGTGTGTTTCTTTTCAAAAGAATGAGGCCCCACNCACACCCGTGCTGCAGTGATAGTCTTCCTTTTCCAAGCATAGTCTAAGAGAGCTCTTGGGTAACTGAGAAATGTACACTGGCAGAGAACTCGATGTGCTCAGTAAAGAAACCATTTCATGAATTATTATATTAAGAAATAAACTTTCTTATTAATAATTACATTCTACTTTCCTGTCTTNTAGCTATTATATAAATGAAAAAGTTTCCCATTCTTGGACATATATTTATTAATATTTCAAATAAATGNGTACTTTATGAGCAGTGTCATGATAGTAAGTTATAATTTGTCCTAACCATTCTGGTATACATTATTCTTTCAACCTAAGTGTATTGAAACCAACTGTACTAGACAATATTAATTTTGGAATTTTTGATAATGAGAGAAGAAAGGTGCATGTTGAAGCTAATTCTGCAAAGCAATAGAAATCACACATCTTTGTGTCTCCACAAAGGTTCACCTAAGGATCATGAACGTAATGGATGCGCATTATGTAAAAGTGATAGATACTGTGAACCNCATGATTATGAATACCGCTGTCCTTGTGAATGGCACCAGACAGACCATAACAGGCAACTAAATGAAGTAGAAAACAATATTAAAAAGTAAGTTGTTTTTAGCCACTTGATGTTTTTTCTATGACCTGTATAGATACCTGTGGTTGATTTACTTCCCCAATAATAATCTTCCTCTACATGTCTCACATCCTGTGTTTTTGTTTCTATTAAAACAAATTTCATCCCATCTGGGCCAGTCACAGTGGCTCACACCTTTAATCTCAGCACTTGGGAGGCAGAGAAGCCAGCCTGGTCTACATAGCAAGCTCCAGGCCAGCCAGAGTTACATAGTAAGACTCTGTCTCAAGAAAACCAAAGCATCCATCTAGGGAGCTGGCAAGATGGTTTAGCAGGTAAAGATGCTTACTTCCAAGCCTAGTGACCTGAGTGTAGTCATCAGAACACACATGTAGAGGAGAGAACCTACTTCAACAAGCTATCCTCTGACCTCACACATGTGTTGTTTAAAGAGGCCTAACAACATTAGTGCTGCNATGACAGCAAACAGTCCTGGGAATAGGCCTCAGCATCATAATAACCAAGAAAAGCCACAAACTACCCTGCAGGGAACCAATCAGAATTGAGACAAACAAGTACTAAATGCCTAGAACATAAAGGATAGCTTACATCACTTATATATAAGTTGCCAGTTTCCTTGCAGCAATGCCAGTACCAATCCCTGTTTGACAAGACTTCTGTTACCTCACTCCTGCCCAATCAGGAGTTCAGCCCCCATCTGAGTCTAGAATTCCCCTACCCCTGATCCTTTACTCCTTAAAAACCCTGCCATAACTGAGCTCAGCGCTCTCCCTGATCCAACCGCTGTGTCGGAATGGACGGGAAGCCCAAGCTTAAGCTTGCAATAAAGGCTCTTTGCTTTTGCATACGAACTCAGACTCCTGGTGATGTCTGGGGGCTCATGACTCAGGTATAACACGGTTCACATGTGCCCACACAGATTCACACACACACAAATAAATATTACAAAAAAGTCAAAATAAAATTTTATCTGAGAAGGTAGCAGTTTAATAGTTTTTCAGAGAAAGGCTTGAAAGTTACTGTATGTAAATATTTGTTATAAAATGAAATTAGATGAGATTTCAGTCTGTCTAATCTGATTGTATTGATAATATGTATAATTTATCTCTAGGAAAGCTTGCAGTTGCAAAGGATTTCCATTCCATGAGGTAATAATAATCCAATTATATATTTATTTTTTAAAATTGTTACAAGTTTTAAAGTCCTGATTTCTGTTTTTATTTGTTNTGCTTAGGTCATCCAAGAATTCCTTTTGAATAAGGATAGAATGTTGAAACCCATCAGGTACCAAAGACCTGATTTGTTATTGTTTCAGGTATCTGAAAATAAATTCTTACTTAACAGTAAAATTACATATGAGGAAGACCGGAAGGATATTAGCTTCAGTGTATGAGAGGAGATTTCAAAACTAAAACAGATAACTACTGACTGTCCCTATATTATTCAGCATTCATTTATAAACTTTACCCCTTGGCTGTGGCAAGATCTGTACTTTCCAGACCCTAAGGCAAAGACAGGCTGCTTCTCAGAAGATTCTCAGTCACCATGTGTAGACACATTGAATCCAGTACTGTGTCTGGGAAAGAAGGGCTTAGGACAAAGGGTGCTATGGTCAAATATATTATATGACCCTGAATGTGAAATATCCTTAAAATAGAAATAGTGTTGCCACCTCATGAAGTCACCATGAGTATTAAATGACATTATTTTAACCCCTGATGTTGTAATTAGGGGAAAGGACGGCTGAGTAGATCTACTTACACTCCACCTTGTTAACAACTACTATGCATAATCAATTAAATGTCTTCCCACTTAATCCACATGACCTGTCGACAGCGTTACATTCTCTTCATTTAAAGACGGAAAATAGGCCTAAGAGAGGTCAAGGCACTTAGGCCACCATCTCGGACATAAGCTGGCATTCCAAGTGGAGAACCCTCTCAACCACATCCTTCTTTNACACTTTATCCTTAGGGAGCTTGTTTTTGCATGGAATAGTCTCATTAATAATTCTTTAGCATTACTATTAAAAAAAAAGATAGTGATGTTGTCTGAGAGCATTTCTTGTCTGAAAAGTTTTAATATTTATTTTTACTGTATTTATAGAGATTTACTGTTCAAAAAATGGAGTGGCCCAATCACTATGCATGTGAAAAATTGATAGTGCTTTTGACCCACTATGACATGACAGAAAGAAAACTTGGGAGAAAGAATTCTAGTCACCTGCAGCCAATTAGGTAATGTAGTTTAAGAATTGTATGATTGGGGCTAGAGGGATGGCTCAGCAGTTAAGAGCATTGCTGCTCTGGCAGGGGACCTGGGTTCACTTCCCAGCAGCCATCTGGTCACTCACAACCATCCAGGGGGATCTGATGCTCTCTTCTGACTTCTATAAGGCACCGTGCATGCTTGTGATACACAAACATGCATGCAGGCAAAACACTCATACATATAAACTAAATAAATCTAAAAAATAATTTTTTAAAACTATTATAAAAAAAGAATTTTGTGATGAAGACTGTTTCCACATCAATATATTTGCTGACCTGAGCTCAATTCCCAGAATCCACATGGTGGTTTACAGCCATCTATCACTCCAGTTCCAGGGCATCTCAGTCCCTCTCCTGATCTCCATGGGCATCAGTCATGCAGCTGGTGTATCTTCATACATGTAGACAAAACACTCACAAATAAAATGAAATGAATAAATATAATGAAAACATATATGTATGTATATTGAGTAAATCCAACAATTTTCAACTCTACCTCACAATGAAATTATTCAACTGAATCCAAGGTATGTCTAGGCAGTAATTCCTTATATCTTTACTTAGAATAAATATTGATGGAAACTGAAGTGTATAAATTAAAATTTTACAAATAACTTGTACAGTTAGACTTCAGAATATGAATTTATTTTTCAGAATTGTTAAGCCCCGAATCAGAAATGGAGTTCGGTGTCTTGAAATAGAATGGGAAAAGCCTGGTATGTATTCATTATACACAGACTGTTTAATCTACATCATTTGATCCAAATGTGAAGTAGATGATGAATATATAGAAAGTATACATGCTTGTGAAAAGTCATGAAAAATGTCACACGCACTATGAATTATATTTTTAGTTACCTGTTTTATTTTAAATCTTGACTAATAAAGGTGACAGACCTCAAGTGCCTTTATTTTTAACATCTTTGACACTTCTTTAATGTTTGGAAATAATGCCAAAATAACTGTGATTCATATTTCTTAAGAAATTACTTCCACAAGTGCTCTGTCTCTGGGGTCTCATATTTAGCTGTTTCTAAAGCAACTGGGGTGAATGAACAGTAGCTAAAGACCTTTTCCTCCCTTTCTCCAGTCTATTTAGTTTCCATAGAATTTGTACTTTTGCTACAACATAAAAAATTGTAAGCTCTGCATGAGCTTCCAGACTAGAGGCCAGAAAAGTGGGTGATTGAAAATAAACATGACTCAAGAATAGTGGTCTTTTGTTGCATTTTCTTTGTGTGTAGGGACTTGTGGCGGGAGATGTGGGATGTGAGTGCACACATGGGCGTACTGTGATGCACACGTGGAGGCCAGAGGACAATTTGCCAATTTGCAGGATTCAGTTTTCTCCTAGCTCATTTTAATAAATATCAAATATAAAATGCATTGCAAACTTAAAAGTCCACAGTTTTTACCAGTTCAAACACTTTAAAAATTCAATCTCTTTAAAAATAAATCCAGCCAGGCAGTGGTGGCGCACGCCTTTAATCCCAGCACTCGGGAGGCAGAGACAGGCGGATCTCTATGAGTTCGAGGCCAGCCCGAGCTACCAAGTGAGTTCCAGGAAAGGCGCCAAAGCTACACAAAGAAACCCTGTCTCGAAAAACCAAAAAAAAACCAAAACAAACAAACAAATAAATAAGTAAATGAATAAATAAATAAATCCAACTTCTCTTCTAAATTCCAAGTCTCTGAGAAACTCCAAAAGCTCTTTAAAAGTCCAAAGTCTCTCAACTGTGGGCTCCTGTAAAATCAGATTAAGTTAAATACTTCCTTACTCTGTCAAGGAAGAGCCAGGGACAGTCATGGTTAGAGCAAAGCAAAACCAAAGGTCAGCAGTGTAGAGCTTAGTGTCACACTTTGGGATCCACTGATGATCTTCTGTGTTCCTCCAAAGTGCTTGCCACAGCCCGCAGCACAGCTTCTCTTAGGCTCTGGCTGGCTGGTTCCACATCACCGCTGCTGCTGTCCTTGGCAGTCCTCCCATAGTGCTGGGGTCTCCTGCCTACCACTGGGCTGCACTTTCACCAATAACCTCTCATGAGCTCTCTTCATGGTGCCAAGCCTCAACTTCTCTGAATGACCCCTTCAGTCCTGGGCCTTCAACTGCTATTGAGGCTTCACCTATGGCCCCTTCTGGCTTCTCAAAGTGCCAAGCCTCAGCATCTCTCTATGACTCCTTCATGCCATCAAAACCACCTGGGAGACTCACACATGACCAAAATCAGCTGCCCACACAAGGTACAACCATGGCCACCTCTGGAACTCAGCCTGTGTGTGTGTTGACCCTCAATGATACACTCTCCTTTATCACCAGTAATTTCTCATCCCCAGCTAGCCAGCATCAATTGTCCTGGTAATACAAAGGTTTCGCTTCAGGGGTACTGGTCTCTTGTTAATCACAGCTGATTCTTTGGCCCCAGCTGACTGGACCACAGATTCTTAATTCAAAATAGCACATGGGCCCCAGAGAGTCTTCAAGGAACTCTCAGATTCCCCTCTCAAACTTTAGAAGCGAGGCCTCCATCCTACAGCACTCTCAACATTCTTANCTTCCNAGCTACTACAGAACAGGCACAGAGCTCAGCACAGAGTTCCAAAGTCCTTCCACAATCCTCACCAAAACAATATGGTCAGATCCATCAAAGCAAAACCCCCTCTCATCTTCATATGTCTTTTTTTTTCTTTTAACTAACATACAAACTCATGTTTCCTTATGACATTTTCATACATACTTTGTTTTCTGGTTCACATAGACGCACAAGAATATTCGCCCCTCTCCAACTCCCCGTTTATACCGTTCTACCTCAGTTCCACACTTTCTGCGTTCATATCACNTGTTCAGTTGCTCTCCCCAGCCCACTTCCTTAAAGTCTTTCCCCCTCTGCCATAGGCCCCTTTACAGGAAAAATTAAAAGCACTTTGATTCCATGTAATCCCAGTCAGAAGGGTTACCATCAAGCAAGCAAAAACAACAAATACTGGTGAGAATGTGGGAAAAGAGAAACCCTTTATTGACTGTTGGTAGGAGTGTAAATTAGTACTGTGTAAATCAGCATAAAGGTTTCTCAAAAAATTTAGGAAAAAACCAAAAAAATTAAACAGGACCCAGCTATATCAACCCTAGGCAGATTCTCAAAGGACTGTCCTTCCAGAGAGATATTTGCACATATATACTTGCACATATTTGCACATAAATACATATGTATTTACATTAGAAAGGAAACAGACTAAATGTCTGTAAGCAAATGAATGGATAATGAAAACAATAGTACATATATACTATAGCATTTTATTCAGCATTAAGGNAAAAATAAAGTTAGGAAATTTTCAGGAAAATTGATGGAAGAAAACAGTGAAGCAACCCAGGCTCAGAAAGACAAAAAGCACATGTTCTCTCATATGCAAATCCCAGCTTTTAGCCTTCCTGTATATATTTTACTGTAAACCTCCATGTAGACATTCTCATTTCAGCTCTTTGTGGGTCTTCTAAGGCTGGGAATAGCTTCAAGAAATTGATAACCAGGGCTAAGAATGTGGGGGTGTGGCTTCCCTAGTACACAGGAAGCCCTTTGCCTTACAACATTGTTTATTCTGTTCCTTCTCTGTAATTTTAACATTTTATCTAAAGAAAGTTTTCTGTTCCCGCAACTGATGCTACTATTTCTGAAACAAGAGAATTTAAAGTTCTAATGTAAAAAGAAATCTCCCTTTCAGCTCTTCTAAGAAAAGAAAATAAAGTCAGTTTAAAAATAATAACAACAACAAAATACATGAGGGGGTAGGCGGGAGAAAGGAGCCAGACAGCAAGAGTGATGAGGTGGTAATAGTGAATGACCAGGAGACATTCTGTGCATGTATGTGATTATCAGAAATAAATAATAGAGAAATGACAATGTGGTAGAGCAAGAGTTGTGCTGAATTATCTGCCCATTTTTGGACAGTGTAGTTTACCTGGTAACTACTTGGAAAACTGAGTTTTTAAACCTTTAGTTGTCCACTTTGCTGTATTTTTAATCTTCTAGAACATTATGCTGTGGAAGACTCAGAGGCTGGGGAACTGGATCTCCTTACCATCGAAGAAGCATCACTGTTTGAAGCAGCCTATCCTGAGGTTGTTGCTATCTACCAGAAACAACAGTTAGAAACTCAAGGAAAGAAACAGAAGAGTAAGTGTTGTGTGACTGTGCCGTGTACCAGTGTTGTGTAAATCAAGTGTAGGAACAGTGCTGTTTCTGTGTCTTCATCTGCTTTATCTTCTGATGCTGCAGGGCAAGATCACACTTTAGGGCCTTCCAGATGCCAGCCAGGTGTTCTACCACTGCGCTTCATACCAAGCACCACACACTTCCTTCTACACCTGAAGTGCTGGAACTCCAGCATTATACTGTGTTTACTTACTTGGCTAAGTTAAGTGCAGAGTAGTAGTGTGCTGTAGCACTAACGCTAACGGACATTAGAGCAGCTACTGCGAAGATACCTTGTCTTATAAGTGCATTTTCTTTACTCCTCAGAATTCAGTAAAAAAGTAACTCAATAATGACATTTCCCAGAGGAAAATATTTTATAGTGTTTCCAGGAATGTACTGGGTAGTGGGTGGAGATGGACACAAAAAAACCTTGCATAAATTACTGGTTTAACTCTTT
>LZPO01008400.1:53376-68804 GCA_001675575.1 Neotoma lepida | reverse complement strand
TGGGTAAAAACAGGCAGACACAACAAATTCCCAGAACTGGGGTGGATAAGTGTGACCCTGGAGCCAGTACCCACCAACATGAGATTAGGCTCTCAGGGAACCAAGGGGGACAGAGCCAGCCGCCAGAGCTGCACAGTGGCTGGCATGGCCATTTAAGGTTTGTTGGTGGTCAGAGAATGCTGCAGGCATGAAAGCAGTCCAGACTGGGAAAACTTTTAAACAGATACAGTAAAAAATATAGACAGTCATAGAAAGAATAGTTTAAAAATAATGAAGTCTTTAAAGAGAGAGTAAAGTATTATTTTTAAAAAGCCACATAAAGATGAAAAATATACAGGGTAACTGTATCCTATATGATACTTTGTTGACTTTGAATTATTTTTAAATGCTAATGCACAAAAAACAATAGCTGATGAGAGACACTGGACTGGAAAAACTGCTAAATTAAACCAATCTATATATTTTTAAAATGTCTTAACTTCAAAATGGAAGTCAGAAAATATATTGCATTGGGGAAGAGTTTATGCCTTTGTTTCTACAGGAAATAAAATTAATGAAGATCAGATTTGATTAGGGGAGACCTCCTGAAAATCTTGGCTATAGACATTAAAAAAGAAACCAAGGAAGACTACAGGACAGGTGATGTATATGCTGATCCCTTGACANGGGAACAGCTCTGAGACTGGATGAGACATGATAAATCTTGTTGGCTACATGGCTTATTATTACATGCCATCCTTTCACATGGCATGGATAGAGGTTTGGTTATACAGTCCAAACAAATTTATAAACTTAACAGATGCCTTTTATCTGTTCAAACATAAAACAAAAAATCATCTTTAACTGACTTGTGTGCAATGCACATTCCATACTTGTGTTAATGCAGCTATATATGTTCCCTTTAAATGTTTGTGTGTCTTCAGAAAGAAAAAAAGGACCAGACACAAATGAAGACAAGTAACCCAGGTGATCCAGCCTCTCAGTATGCCTCTGTTGCAGTTTCCTCAAAATTCTGCATTCAAAACAAATTCAAAGGTGCTAGCTGAGATGGTCCAGCCTCACTGACTATCCAACCAAGACATCAGGTAAGTCCTGCACTTTCCCATTATACAGAGACTGGACAACAAATGATATAGCTAGCTCTCCCAGAACTTGGCCATTATCTCATTTTCCTAAGGATCCCCTAAAGATGCCATCACACCCAGAACAGGAAGCAGTCAAGAGAATATGACACCCACATTCCAAAGAGGTAGGGTGGGTGGTTTTTGATCATTCAGTGGGTTATGGATGGTTAGGGGTATTGGGTACAAGTTGTTATTGGTCTTGGCCAGGGAAAAAAGCTGAACAAAGGAGATTAGATTCAGGGATCTCTTTCTGAAGGGAAAAGGGGGGATATAGAAATATAAAAATGATGGTATGAATTTGTATATATTGATACAAATTTAAGGTTATTTTTGTTATACTATATATATGTTTCTACTCTTGTTTAAGATATTGTACCTATGCAGCTCATTTAAAAGTGTAATATAAAGTTTTAGTTCTTGAGAGCTATTTAGGATAGTAAAGAAAGATAAGTTAGTAGTTAGTCATCCATAACAATCAAACTTACAGTCATGTTAGGTATGTTCTCAAGGCCAAACATATATTTTAAATAGATAGATGGTCTTCAAACACTTCAAAGACCTATAGAATATGTCATTTAAAATGTTTTAAGAACATAAGACTTTTCATGACAGTAAGACACGTCTGCTCTTGACAGCACCAATCTACTTCAGAGAAGANGATGGGTATCAAAGAACCTCCATGTGGAGTTTGCTTTCTTTTTGGCAAGAGTTAGCCACTAGGCAAGAAACTTCCCTTGCCTCAACTGCTGACAATAGGTTGTCCAAACTGGATAGGCATGACACAAAAGAAAGCAACTACCAAACTGTTCCAAGACAGGTAGGACAGTCCTTCAAAATTCCTGCTTCAGAGAAAAGTCTGTAAGATATTCTAGGCCTGTATGCTGAAGATGAATGTCCCAATATAGCAGAGAAACCTTGTGTGACTGTCCAGGCAGCCAGCTGTTTCTGTCATTTCTATAGTTTTGGANGTTGTTGCTCTATACTTCCTATTTATGCCCATAATATTATATCCTTCCTGGGTCTTTGATGGGGTTGAAGACTAGATTGCTATAGTTTTACAGTTTTTCTTGTTACTAAATTCAGAAAAGAAACTTACATGAGAGATGTAAAGTTTATAAAATTGAGAAACATAAAAGCTTAAGTTGTTTATTTAAGAAAATGTTTTAAGGTCTAAAAGGGTATTTTTTAGGGTAGTACAAGTTATGATAGAGACTGATTTAGGCATAAAACTTTGGATTCACTAAGATAGGATAGATAACGCTTTCTTCAAATTTGACAAATACAAATGGACTGGACATTGTGAATGTAATTCTTACCTGATAATTGTTCTTAAANTATATAGTTTTACTATGTTAGAGATAAAAACCTTTCCTTTTTTATTTAAGACAAAAAAAGGGGAAATGTTGTGGGATATTTGTACACTATGTGATGATATATTGCTGTGATTGGTGTAATAAAGAGCTAAATAGCCAACAGCTAGGCAGGAAAGATAGACAGGACTTCCTGGCAGAGAAAAGAAGAGGATGCCATCAAGATACAGAACAAGTTGGACACACAAAATAGGAAAGAGATAAAAGCCACATGGTAGAATGTAGATTAATATAAATGCTTTAATTTAGGTTATAAGAGCTAGTTGAGANAAGCCTAAGCTAAAGGCCAAGCTTTATTGGNGAGCTGGCAGCTCACAGAAAAATCTGACGACACACTTTCTGAGATTTTTCACTTGGCTTAGCCTTTCTCACTATAATCCTTATCATACAAGTCAAAAAAAACAGATGTGTGTTAACCCTNNGGCAAATATATTATACTCAGAGATCAAGAAATAATAAGGTTGTTCTACCCATGGACTCCACAGCCACTATGAGCTGTTCAGCTAGGACACCATTCATTGCTTGTTCTATGTTCTTTCCTACTCTCACAGTNGGGCCATAATGAAATTTGAGTCTCCTCAATTTGAAGATATCACCTCAATTTCTGCTTGAAATAATTCTCAAGATATCTAGAAAGGCCCCTTCTTCCAATGTGAAGGTACTTAAGTGACCATGGACTCTGGGAAAACTGGGNAACTGTTATATTGTATTCTTGCATGTCTTTCTTCCTAGGACATTTTGCCATGGGCACCAAAGCACTGCTAAAATATTCATGGATTAGGCCAGCACCTATATCAGGGATTATCCATGCTACATATTACACTTAAGGTCTTCCTCAATTCTTCCTTGGACCATTCTTAAAACTCAGCTTACTGCTCCATTTCTTGAATCAAGTAACCAGATGAATACATGATATATTAGGACCTCTTATAAATAAACACAAATTCAGCATTGGATGGTCAACAGGTTTGTTGTTGTGGTTCTGTGTACAAGAAGATCCTCTAGACTACTANATAGGCTGAACATTGAGAGGAAAGTAAAAGGTGGTTAGACCTAGCTCCTGAATCCACTAGAACCCTGAAAATGTTTCAGCCAGGCCAATGACTGGACCCTGGGCTCAAGTTGCTCCCAGAGGAGTTTCACGTGAGCACTAACCCTCTGGTTCTTATACTTTCACCAAACTGTCACTGATTCTTAGGAGACTGAGGGGTTAGTTCAAAGGTTTAAGAACTGGGACTGCTGACCTTTCACACCCCACACTTCCTCTGGAAACCTGAGTAGCTGGTTTCTACAGGGAAGATATTAATACTTTGACTTGATTCCATTGCCCATCACTCTTGAGCACNGCATCTCCCTGCCTCCTTGAGGTTACTGGGATCATATGATTCAGCTAGGCCTGGTAAAATCTTCCCATTCAAAGCCTGATCCCTAAAATATCCCTTCTCTTCTTATTTCTGAGACAAAATTTTTTGAAAAGTATATGTGTTAATTGTTGTTATTGCAATCAATGAAAAGAGAGGCTATGAATTTGAAATAGAGGAAAGAGGGGTGTATGGGAGGGTGTGGAGGAAGGAAAGGAAAGGGGGAAATGATGTAATTATATTATAATCTCCAAAATAAAAGAAACAACAAAAAAATTTTATATGAGAATTTAAAAAAAAAGAGTCCATGTGTTAAAGAAGTCCCATGAAAAGAAGAGAGAACTAGTAACATGCCATCCAGTCATGGTCTATGTGATGAGAGCAAGCAATGACTCTTGAATGAATTAAGATTCTGATGGTTGACAGGTGCGTATTTCAGTAATTGGCTTGTATTTTCCCAGCAGTTAGACAACTGTGCTGATAGAAATACTTTAAAATAAGCCATTTAAAAAAGCTTAATTATATAAGCTAGATATGTAACCCAATATTAAATTACTCCTCACCTAGAACATGTGATTAAATTTGGTTTAATCACCAGTAGGCCAAATAATAAAATAATTTTTAAGGTTCAATTTTGATTGTTTAGATAGAACCTTTATATCTAATGTATCTTAAGTAGATTGAATGAAGAGGGGCTAGACAAAGACACCAAATGAGTTCTCGTTCTTTTGAATAATATTCTAGAGTCTGTGAGATGACTTAGCATGTAAGGATGCTTGCCATGAGCATGGTAACCTGAGTTGGAGCCCTGGAGNCCACATGGTGGAAGGAAAAAAAACAATTCCTACAGGTTTCTCTTACACTTACATGCACACATACACACTAAATGTGAAAANTTGAAAATAATNGTTCTTCTATCAAACACAGCCTGGCTATTCNGAAAAACTGGGTAAAGTTCTAAGTAAATAATATGTCATTTATTTTTGTTTCAATTTCCTATAAAATTATTTGAGATCAACTTGCAAAATTACAACTCACTAGCATTTTCTAAAAATGTTTTCTGAAATGGTGAATGACTACAATTTCTACTGTATATCCAAGCTATACTGTGTCAGAGCAAAAATAGCATTTTAAATTCCTTTTCATNCTTTTCCCTAGTATGGTAATGCAATAGCTTTGGCCTCCTGCCAACTTCCACAATGCCAGGTGTAAACTNTGTTTAATGTTGCAGGAGTGTGGATNGTTATAGGAAAACTTTCCTTCAGTAAGATACAATCAAATTTATCCCCAACCTTTTTAGCCTTTATATGTAATGATTGAATAATTTTTATACAATTTGTGAATCTAAGAAGCAAACATCAAATCACATGTGAAGACATGTATAGAGACTTATAATCACCTAAAGTCTATGGTGCTGCACCTGCCCTTAAAAGCAGGCTCTAAACATTTTGCAATTGTTAGAGTAGCAAGTGGTCACCATATTATGAGCTGTTACTTCATTATTTCACTCATTTAGAAGTTCTAGGCCTTTCTCTTTATTAACCTAAAAACACAAATGCAAGTTAATTCTCATAATGTTTCAGTTTTAGCAATTTCTTCTAATAATTTCAACTAGATTGACTAGCCAATTACAGTTTAAGATGTCTACACTCCTTTAATTTATTGTTTATATATACTGAGTACCTAACAAATTACAGACAATGTGGCAAGCACCGAAGAAACCTCAAGTAAAACAGGAAAAATAGCTAACAGGACTAACCATGAGAACTAAATAAATAAAAGTAAAGAAGAAATAAACAAATACATTAGTCAAAAACTGCTTTGAAAGAAATACAATTGGGTGTGAATAGAGCATGAGAGTCAACAGTGAAATTACTTTTAAATATGTACCTCAGCTGTACCAAACTGCTTGGAGGTGCCCCTCCTCCCACTCTACTTCCAGTCCCCAGGGACTGTGGGAACCTTGTGCTCCTGGCCTAGATTCCCTTTTTTCTGTGGGCGCTCTCAGCCCTCCCTTCCAGATTCCTTTGTATCTGCTACTGATAAGTAGAAACTCTTTCTACCTGGGACCCCAGTAGCCACACTGGACCTCACTCAGCCTTTTCTCCTAGCCAACCTCTGTTCCTCTCTGTCACCCACCAACCTGCAAAAGCACTCCTATCAGGCAACCAAAAGCCACCACACTTTTCTAAGATTCAGGGAGGGCAACGGAACACCCACCTAATGAAGACAAGACCAAATATCAATACTTGATTGACATCTACAATTAGTGTCTATATTCATATAAGAAGATTGGAATACTTTGAATGGAATATTTTCCTCAAGATCTCGTTAAGTACAGAGAAATAAACCTATGTGTTTTCCCCATCTCTTTTTAAGTCTAAACAAACTGCAAACCCTTGCTTCATAAGAATTAAGCAAGAAGAAAAACTGAAAACAAAGATGAGAAGAAAGCAAAAGTCTAGGGATAGGAAGAAAAGAAAGGATTTCAACTCAAACTTTCCAATTAGTACAAAAATATGTCTACCTGTTTTTATTTACTTGTTTTCTGTTGTTTATTTTTTCCCAAAATTTGATAAAGCATTTTTAACAGGAGTGCATAATGCTGCAGTAGAAAACAAACAGAAAAAAAGAAAGAAAATAAAGATACAACTAGGAAGCAAGGGCAGAACAAAGAAACAGAGTGCAAGTTAGGAGTCTGGCTTTCACCCGTTTGCAGGCAGCTCCTGTGAGCCATGCATGAGCTTTTACAACCTAGGCATTCAGAGGTAAGTGGAAAATGTTCTTCTGATTGTCCAGGAAACAGAACCAAGAGCTAAATACGGCGACCACAGTCTCCACAACACTGTGCCAATGAGATAGCTACACACCCAGGTCAAGGTGGCAAGTTGACTGCAGACATTTTTCTTTCCTCTCTAAACAGATTGGAAATGACAGGGAATACCATTTTTTTTCCATTTCTCCCATTTATTGGTGATTTCGTTTAGATAACTTTCTTTTTTTTAATCATAAAAATACATTCATTTTAACCAATGGGGACTTTAAAAACAGCAGTCATTATATACAGTNTATAGCCTTAGCAAACTATTAAAACAATGACAAGAATAAAATAAATAACAAAAATTAACAAAACCTTCAACAAACAATGAAGAAAACCAAAAACCAAAGCATGAATATTCCAAGATATAAACCAAAAAAGAAAAAAAAATTAAGTAAATTTCACAGTTTCCTCTGGAATTTCATTATGGAAGAGCAAATGAGAATACCATTTTATTTTAAAGTGGACAAATAATGGAAAAATAGACATGAATTCTCAACAAAAATTTTAAAGAGTAAAGAAAGATCAGGAAGTTGACAGCCAATTCAACACTTCAGAAAACTACCCACAAGAATCAACAATTAAACACAGAAGACTCAGAACTCACAGGCATCAAGCATATAAGAATGAGCAGTAAGAGCTAGCACTAAAGAAAAAAAAACACTGAAATTCAATATTAAAAGAGACAGGGGCCTAGGGATGTAGCTCAATGGTGGGATACTTATCTAATGTACTGAGTGAGAGTATGAGACTACAGTTATTTAACTCCATCCCCAGGGTACCACTTGCCCTCTCTGTTTAGCTTGATTCTTTTCTCCAAAGTCTAGAATCCCACTAGATGAAGAGAATGAAGAGTGAGGGCAATGTGACTTAAAATCCAGTTCTAAATCTAAGAAAATAATTAAGTCAAATGTAAAATCCTACTCTTCCTTCCCAAACCTAGGGCAGCCACAAACATATTGAGACCCAAGAGACTTGGGTGTTTCTCTTTGGGAAACTGAACAGATCTATTCTAGTTTTTGTCCTTTTACTGTGTTGAATACTGAATCTGGGGGAAGGAATGGGTCCATTTGGCTCACACTTCTATACCACATCCTTGAGAAAAATTGGGACAGGAACCCAAACAGGAATCTGGAAGCAGAGGCTGAAGCAGTGACCAGCAGAGGGGACTTCCTTATTGGCTTGCTTTCTTCCTTCTGCTCAGCTTGCTTCCTTAGATAACCCAGAACTACCTGTTTAGGGGTGGTGTAAAGTGAATCTTAAACGGTCTTATTAATTGAAAACACCAGGCCAGGTACTGAGGTAAATTCTGAAAGGTCAGAGAAACAGAACAAGCCACAGCCAACCTTACCTTGCCAACTCCTCAGCTGATACTATTTTCTCAGACTGCAGGCTTCTGAGTCCTCTCCCAAATGAATCTCAGCTCAACTGCTGCTCAAAGCCTGAAAGCTTAAGAGGGGCCCTAGCTTCTGGTTCTCATGCCTTATATACCTTTCTGCTTCCTGCCATTACTTCCTGGGATTAAAGGCATGTATCTTCCCCAAGCAAGACATAGATCTTAAGTTCTGGGATTAAAGGTGTGTGCCACCATGCCTGGCTTTGTTTCCAGTGTGGCCTTGAATTCACAGAGATCCAGATGGATCTCTACCTCCGGAATGTTAGGATTAAAGGCGTGTGTGCCACCATTTTCTGGCCTCTATGTCTATCTAGTGGCTGTTCTGTTCTCTGACCCCAGATAAGTTTTATTAGGGTACACAGTATTTTGGGGGACACAATATAATCACTACATTTCCTCTTTTGTGTCTAAAATAATAAAGAAAGCTTACAACTAATACAAGAAAAACTATATCCAGTAAGTATATACAATATATATAGTTAAGAATTACATTAACAATGTCTAGTCCATTAATATTTGACAGATTCAGATAAAAAACTCCATTATATATATTAACAATGTCCAGTCCATTAACATTTGACAAATTCAGACAAAAAATTTCGTTGCTTATCCTTATTGGATTGGTGAGTCCAATCCAATGTAAAATGTTTAAAACAAATAGTTGCCTTTTAAAAGTAGATTCAATAATATTTTTTACTTTATCATATCTATATCTCTTTTTTTCCAGAGTAGATTCAATGATCTACCCTTTATTCATCATTTCTATCTTTTTCTTCTTTTTTTTAAAGAAGAACCCTGAATCTAATCTTTGTTTAGCATTTTTTTTACCATTAACAATTAACAACTTGTAACCAACCATCATAAACAATGACAATATTCATAATTTAAACAACCAAAAAACCACCTACCCCACCTCTTGGGAATGTGGGCATTGTATTCTTAAAATTACTTCTTGCTGTCTGGGGGCGAAGGCATCTTTAGGGAATCCTGAAAAGAAAATTTTTGGGTTAATTGTCAAGTCCTGAGAGAGTTAGCTGTATCATTTGTCCAGTATTTGCATAATGGGAAAGTGCAGGGCTTGTCTCAAGTCCTTGTTCGAGTAGTCTGTCAGGCTGAATCATCTCAGCTAGCCATCTCAAAATTGTCCTGAGTAGTTTGTAGTCCAAAGTCTTTGGGTGGTGTTAATCAGCTTAATGGCTTTATTATATAGTTCGTGTGGAATCATGGTTGTGGGATCCCATCATCTTTTTGAAGACTTGAAAATCACTGTTAGGCGTGGTCATGGTTCNCTGCAGATTTTTTGTGTGTGTGCCTCCTCTGTGGTTTGGAGCAACAGCAATTGTATCTGTGCAGAATCATGTCTCACAGCCAGTTCCAAGTTTGCAATACAACAGGGTGGAACCTCCCACGGTAGGCTGGGCCCTCCTCCATCAATTAGTTTTCAAGAAAATGACCCACAGACATGCCCATGGGCCAATGTAATGGAAACAACCCCTCAGGTAAGGTTCCCTCTTCCTAGCTATATCAAGTTAACAACCAAAAATAGCTATCGCAAGGTCCAAATTAAAGTACATCAAAGCCGGGCGGTGGTGGCGCACGCCTTTAATCCCAGCACTCGGGAGGCAGAGGCAGGCGGATCTCTGTGAGTTNGAGGCCAGCCTGGGCTACCGAGTGAGTTCCAGGAAAGGCGCCAAAGCTACACAGAGAAACCCTGTTTCGAAAAACCAAAAAAAAAAATAATAATAATAATAATAAAGTACATCAAAACAAAAGCAAATACACAGTTATTTAATAANTAGCCAGATTCAGATATTTTCAGTAAAGCCAGGTTGCTTTATACCACCCAGANACCATCCATATGTTCAAGGCTTACTATTTAATTCCTTGTGCTTAAATGTGAATAGGGGTTTGAAAATAGGGGTATGCCAAAATTCCTCACAAATTCTCACATAAAGGGGGGTAAAGTATCAAGACAAAGCAGAAAACAACATATCAGAACTTTGTACTATCCTGAGGAAAGAAAAGATATTATGAATACAAAAAGAGAACTTTATTTTTTCTTAAAAGGAAAAAAATCAGAGAATAAGAAAAATTTTGAAAAATATTGATAAAATATCTTATTTAAAAATTAAAGACTGAAAATAAGAAAGTTTTTAAGAAAGTAGAACAAGATTTTAAGCAGANAGAAGTAGGGGGAAATGAATTTTTACCCTATTGAGGACACTAAGCAGCCAACCAATTGGGGCTTCTAAAGGAGAAAGTAAACAGAGGGGAAATATTCCCCCAAACTAAAAACATACAAGAAAAATTCTCAAAATATAAGAATGTTAAAATCAGAGCTGAAGAGATGGTTCAACAACAAAAAGCACTTATGAGTCATGAGGACTGGAGTTCGGATCCAAACACCTTGGTATCTCAAAATCTCCTGTAACTTTCTTTTAATTTTTTCCCTTCCTTCTCCTCTTCTGGCTAGATTTATTTTATCTGTTTATGTGTGTCTGTATGAGTGTATGTGAGCATGTTTATTGACATCCTCTGCCCCTTTCTGGCCTCCATGAATGGGTATGCATGTCAGCAAACACATGCANACACATTCACANAAACATACATATAAAATGTATAACAGATAGATAGATGATAGGTAGACAGATAGATAGATATTCTCACCAGAAGGAGGATGAGGAAGAGGAGCAGAACAGGAGAAGATTCAAATACTGGGTATGAGCACCTGTTAAAAAAAATCTAGTTAAAAATATTTGCATAAAAATTTATGAAAGTAAAGATAGGAAGGAGAGTCTAAATGTACACACACAAACACAGAGGATGGGAAAGAGAGACAGAGAGACAGAGATGTGACTTTACAAAGGCTTAGGAATAAGCAAAAGTACTAGAGTTCCAAAGCTGGAAGACAGAAGCAAATTGCTATGGTTTGGCTATAGCTTTCCCCACCTGAAATTTACATTGGAGTCTTATTCCCATTCTTAGATATTAAAAGTGTGGACACTTATTCTAACCATAGCTTTATGTATAGGATCCTTGGGAGGTGGTCAGAGGTGGATGAGGTCATCAGAGTATTGGCCTGTGGTTGAATATTGGAACTTTATAAGAAGAGGGAGAGAGATCATAACACACACATGTACATGTTGACTGTCTTTTTGCTGTGTGGTACATTTCTCTGCCCTGTGATTCTATAAGCAAGAAGATCACCATGGAGTGCAGCCTCTTGACCCTGGTTCACCAGGACTGTGAGGCAATACAAACGTCTTTAAAACGTACCCAGTATGTGGAAGTGTGTTATTAGCAGCAGAAAATGGAATAGTGATGAACTAAGGTATTCAAATTTTTGAGGGAAAAGAATTTCTAAATTAAAATTTAATGAAAACATTCATCAAGTATGAGCACAAAATGAAGATACTTTCTGAATGCAATATTCACCTTTTTCAATTAAGGATCCTCTGAGGAAGCACACTGTAATAAGGACTTGAACTGATAAACAACATAAAGCAAAGGAAAAGAGGCATAGGAGTNCCCCCAAAAGAGGATTGCACATATAACTACAACACAGATAAATTTCTGAATAATAGAACTATGACAAAAGTGACAATTCAGGTCAGTTGAGGGACAATTCCTCCACACAAAATGGCTTGGTGCAGAGAGAAATTACCTCCAGAAAAAAGTTACTATTCAAAAAGGAAATATGAGAGAACTGTTTTAAGGATGGTATAGGGTCAACTTACATACTTGAAGTATGGACTGTATTTATCTACGAGAAATGGAAACACACACATACATCAATACATGTACATAAATGTTTATAGATGTTTTGTTTATAATTCTGAACCACAAGTAAACAAAATATATTTTAATGGATAAATACATGAATTGATATTTATACAATAGAATGTAAGTACTAAAGGGCAGAACAACTTGGGTTGACATTAATTACATTGTGCTAGCAAAGAAAGCCAATTTCAAAAATTACAGATCANGTAATTCCATTTATTTAACCTTGAAATAACAAATCCATAGAAATAGCAGAGATTAGCAGTGCTCATAGATTAAAACTGAAGTTAGAGTGTGATTATAAGAAAAAATACATGGTGTTTTTAACAGTTAATGGACTAACCCAGTGACATGATTATTGTGGTAAATACAATGATACATATATAATATAATCTCATAGGAGACTACACCAACAGCAAACAAGAAAAAAAGTCCTAAAATTAGAGTCTTTAGTTATTAGGGTTAATGAGGTCTGTAGTTAATAGGATTATACCTTCTAGTGTCAATTTCCTGGATTAGATCATTGCATTAACATTATCAAATTGCCATCATTGGATGAAGCTGGGGGACTATAACAAACTCTACCATATTGTAAGAACTTCTATAGACTACTTCCAGAGATTATAATTCAGTAAGTCTGAGAGTCATGATTATAGCAATCTCCCTGTAGGATTCTCATGAGCAGATACATCTGAAATCCTCTCATTTAAAACATGATGTTCTCAAGATCATTTGGCACTGAAGACAGCAGCAGGTTTCACACAATTTCCTATAATTCACCTCATTGCAAACTCAAGGCATCATGCCAAAGCACAAGATAATACACATACCAAAGACCAACAAAACATTCTGTGTAGCCCAGACTAGTAGCTTGATTGTCAGAGAGCATCTTAGCTAAAATTAGGTGGTTTANATCCTTTGAGCAGCACCCCATAAACATTACGTCTTACCCTTCAATTCTCNGAAGATATTTAATGTTGCTAATTAAGGGCAGATGTGCATGATTTGAAATTATAACAGGTCAAGAGTGAGAATATTCTAGCGATTTCTACTAGAAAAATAGACCTCCTGCCTTCAAATGAAGGTGAGCAAAAGAAAGCCTTTGAGCCAAGATTTTACTAGATGACTTATAGAATAAAAAAAGCAGCTGAAGCCTTAAGCATTATTTTTTAATTATCCGGAGTCTAAAATGCAGTTTATCTTAGTATCAGATGCAGTCAGTGAGCAAAGTTCAGAAAGTGGCAAGATGCTCAGCATTTCCACATGACTTAGTTAACAACTTCTATTATATGACTATCTTACTTTCATGGCAGGAATAACTATGCTTATTTTCTCTCAGTTGCTTTGTTTAATTAATGGATCACCATCATAATCCTTGAGCACCCAAGCCATCTTGAAAGTATTCAAGTATTTTGAAAAACATAAAAATTGATGTAGTAATATCGACAGTAGATTGTAGTACAATTAAACTGAAGGCAGAGAACAATAAAATAATTGAGCCAATAAAATGGGCTGGAGAACTGGAGAAGTTTTCATTGCAATAATTCCTATCATCACTAAGACTTGTATTGATCTTCAAATAAGAAGGCCATATCTTCATGAAAGTAACTGAAATTATTTGGAAAAAATTCAAAGGTCAGTCATATTATCCTTGGAGACAAGCCATCTACATAAGATATTTGAAAAAAATAAAAAGAATATATATATAGCCAATTAAAAGAAAAACTAGTGGCCTTTTGGGTTGAAAATACCATCTGGATCATTTCAAGCTTATGAGGCACCAAATATAGGATTAAAAAGCCTCAAGTCTGAAATACACAAACACAAAATGTCTCAGATTTCCAATCTTTAAAAAAATTCTCAGTAAGACTGATTGGCATTTGTCATTTCCCACATTGCATCTGGGCTTTCACAGATGTCCCTTTCCTTCCTAGAAGGAATGCTGCGAAAGTCAACACAATCACCTTATATNGCTCTCTATGCTCCTCCAAGAATGAAGTTCTGTGAGCATGAAGTTTAACCTGTGCCTGTCACTGCAGACATTTCAATTCCAACTGCAGNTGATACCAGAGTGAGCAAATGTACCCCCAAGGCCTTAGCAGCTATGTGAAGTAGACAAATGCAGCTGAGCAGAGATCAGCAATGTTTGAATTACTGAGTAAAAACTACATTAAATAATTCTGTTACTTCAGATTTCTGGAAAGACATTGAATAGTATTTAAAAAAACAGTATTTTTATCAAAGCCAAAAAAGGGAGATAGTTACTCATTGAATTAATTTTTTTTTCATTACTGAAGATGGAACCTAGGACATTCATGCATGGCAACTGCTCAAAGCTATAGCTTTGGTAAGTCATTGAATTTTAAGGTTGATGGAGAGAAAGTATTAGTACAAGTAAAATAATATAGTTCAAAAATATCTTTTAAATATGATCTAATTATATCTATTTTAATCAATGGTAGTCAGTCAGTTACATACATTTAATAGTCTTTGATGCTAGGTGTTTTGAGAAATTATAAAAAACAGTAAACGTAACAGAAAAATCAGTGTTCTTTGTTTCATTTAAGTGACTTAGATTTCTAATCAAAGGGAAGATATTATAGATACAATTAGGCACTTAGGCAAACAATGGAGTCATTGCCTGAAATTCACTAGGAACCTTAGACATGAGCTCTGTATTAAGCACTGTAAGAAGCAAAGAGCTCTTTTTTTAATGGTCAGCCCTAAAAACATACATACAAGTAACATTATATAAACTGAGCAGGTGTACTTATGTATTTGGGGAAAAAATATATATATACACAAATACATATATGTATTATGTAACAACAATTAATGGAAAAAGAGACCATGAATTTAAAAGAGAGCTAGGAGGGTTATATGAGAGGACTTGGAGAGAGGAAAGGGAAGGGAAATGATGCAATTTATTATAATCTTAAAAAAAGAAATAATAAAAAAAGAAAATATGAGAAACAATAAGACTGTCAAATTAAAACTAAAAGCCACAAAGAACTTCCTCTTTTACTTCTATTTATTCATGTAAACAATATGTATTGATTACTATCTGTTATGCCTGCTCTCAAAAAAATGAACTAAGATGGAAATATTTACTAAGAAAAAGACAGTAGGGTAGGCATTTAGTAATCTCTAGTTCATNTTCTTATGCTTATCCAATAGTAGAAAAGTCATCTATGAATATATAATATGAGTTCTGTCTCATGTGTAAGACACAGTAGCAGTCACAATGGATAAATAGCCAGATAGTACTAAAGTGTCAAGACAAAGATTTTCAAACTTCAATTCATTTTTTAATTAGTTTGGGATTTTTAATATATATGTGTAATGTATAACCCAATTCTAATATAATTGGACTAGAATGGGAAAATAGGGTGGGCTTTTTTATTTTTGTTTTTAATCTTAAGGATTGCAATGTTTATCCAGCATTGTGGCTTGAGCTAAGATGGGTCTTTGGGGAAAAACACTTGCCGTGCAAGACTGGCAGCCTGAGTTTGGTTCCTAGAGCACACATAAAGGTAGAAGGAGAAAACAAGCTTCAAAATGTGCTCCTCTGGCCTC